>JAOUZG010012691.1:7674996-7700063 GCA_026289955.1 Argiope argentata
GATAATAATGATACAATTTTACCAATTTGATAATAATGATACAATTTTACCAATTTCTAAAATTCTTGACAATTTTAGCATAACATTATCTTAATGACATCAAACAACATCAAAAAAATCTTTTAATATCTTTAAAATTCCGACTTCTAAATAACCGAATGACACTTAATGATAATTGTAGAATTTTTATTTCAATTTTTAGTATTAAATACCCATAACTACATATTTCCTCTTTCTTGAAGTTTTAATACGCATTCAAAGGTAACTATTTAATAAATATAATTTATCCACTTCTTGGTTTTAGAACATTGATAAAATAAACTATATGTTTTTAATACATTTCAATTCCTGTTTCGTTCATTTACAAATAGAATTCAAACTCAAGACATTGTACTCATATGTATAATTTGTTAAGAAACTCAAAGAACGCAAAAGGAAAGGGAAAAAAAACCGTGATTTTTCTCATTTAATTTTTTATTCGTATTTATGATGTAACGAAACTGTGTCATTCTTATTATCAGATCGGATTTTTAAAATTTATTACAAAAAAATATATAAATTCAAATTACTCCTTTTATTGCAATAATAGTTCTTGGTTTTCTCTCCTTATACAAAGACACACAAGCTAAAGCTCGAGTTTAAATTTTATTTCGAAAAAGATTCTATTAGGTTTGATTGCTAAGCACTTGATTCTGGATTTTAATTAACCCCTTAATTGTTTTGTTTTCTCTTTTATTTAATTAGATGGCACTTTCTGTCATGTGTTATTCCATTGATTTAGCCTAGAATTTAAAGAACGCTTGAAGTGCTTGTGTATCACAACTTTTAACGGAATTTACAGGATCTTCGAATAATTTTATTTTAGCCTGTAAGCTAACAAAAGTAATTACTTGATTCACGCGTCAGGCATGGCGAGTGGCTTAGTTTAGCTGTAATAAGGTCCCATTTTAAAGCTCGTTAAGGCTATTCGGTATGTATTGCGTATTATTGAAACGTGGTTTAAAGACGAGTATGACACAGAGAGCATGACGAGTAAAGAGTTAAATAGCTGTGAATCGAATTTATTTCCTAGGAAGTCTGTTTTTCTAGTTTCATGATGATATAGGAAGAAAATTTTTGATGATTTAATGTTTTTTAATGTACTTAACTAAAATTTTGAAATATTTTTTCTTTTCTTTCATAATTCCCATTTTCCATACAAAACAAATTTCAAAGCCCTTCGCTAACTGTGAAATTTATTCTATGTTACAACCATTCCATACTTCTTTCATACATCGATTTGCGAATCCTTTCCAAACAAGACTAAACTATTTCTAAACATCTAATATACAAATCCGCCTTTCACTCGTCATATTATGTGAAAAAAAGCAATTTCATTTGAGCTTTTTTTCTTTTTTTTAAAAGGAGATTGGAGGATATATTGAAATTTCTGAATAGATGGCGTCCTATAGATATGCCTGAAATTCTGTTAAATATTTTTTTTTCAATTTGGGATAATTTTGATCAAATAGGAAACAAAATTAAGTGATATACTAAAGCTCTAAGCAAACTAAAGAGGTTACACTAGTTTTTGAAGAAATTTCCATATAAAGTTTTGAGAGAAATATAAGACAAAAGAAAGCTGAGTTACTCTGATGAGCAGTTCAGAACATGGATAAACGGATGTCGCTACAAAAATGAAAGACACCGGTTGGAATTTAATAATTCTTTTGTTTAAATAAACAAAAATTCACTTGCCTTCCTAATATAGATTCAATTATTAATGATGCATATTAATCATAAATTGTAAACAACACACTAATATAACAAATATTAAACGCCCAAATGCTAATTTGATCAAAACCAATAAGGAAAGTAAAGAGCTGAAGAGCTTTAAAGCATGATAATTTTTCTCCTATTCTTTTGTTGTTGTTATTATTACTCATTCTTTTCTCCTTGTTCTTATTACCTAGAACTGTTGTTGTTGTTGTTCTCGTGTACCTCTTTACAACGGAAGGAGGGGTGCTGTAGCTTCTGAGGGTATGAACCCTTGAGCATTCGAGGGCAGAAGTCTGACTTATAGCTCACACGCGTCACAAACCCTTTTTACGGGACGGACTTCATTCATGCATTTCATTCATTCGTTCACAGATCGTAATTTCACCACTGTTCACCACTGACCTTGTACCTTCAGTTGTACTACTCTCGACATGGAGGACTTTGTGACCATGATAGATTTAACGTGTGGCAGCCACCACACACACGGAGAGTCTTCGGCTGACGACCACCTAGAACTGAAGCTCTTATACTCGATATGCTTAAAACTTCTTTGTGTTAAACAAATAAAATCTGATATATGGTCTTTATACCAAATTTGAATATTTCTATCAAATTTTGAGAAAAATCCATTCAGAGAAAGTGTGTCTGTCCGACTGTTCGAATATAAGTTAACACGATAACAACAAAACAAATAGAGGAAATACTTGATGGATAAAATTCAATACATATATTTAATATCTTTATTGTAGACACCTATCAAATATCGAGGCAGATTTAACAAGGAGTAGAATGTCTATCGTCTGTACTTTTAGAAGCACGTAAACGCGATAGCTCAAAATCCCAATGACCTAAATATATAAAATTTGATGTATGATTTTGTGACTAAAATTTTAGTAAATCTGTAAATTTTAGATTCAATCGATTGGGAAAAAATTGCCTAAAATACTAATTCGATTTTCGAAAACTGTTCAACATAAGTTAATGCATAAATTTAATACCAACACCAGAAAACAATCGCCAGAAGAAAAAACTTGCCAAGGATGACACGTTAGCATTAGCAAATATGCTAAATTCACGCCAAATATTAATATATCAACTATTCTGCGTTAATACTATTCAAAACGGTTTTTTTTTTTTTGCAGAGGTTTGAGATACCATTTTTAATCGATAATATGCAAGAAAGTTTTAAGAAGACCACACCCCACTGGTTTCTTTTGTTGAAAATGTAATCTCAGTTCCCCCACTCCCCAAGTGCATTTTCCATATTAAAAACATTTTTTTGTTGTTGTTCACTTTTTTCTTTCCTTAAATTTCACTTCGCCACTCTTTGACTTAGAAAACTGTATGATAATATCGGAGAATAAATATTTCAGTTTTAGACAAACCCTTTTTTACGTCACGAAAAGCTCATACTTTTAATCACAAATATCTAATTTTACAGATAGCGACATTTTTCCTGTGTTTTTATTATGCTAAGCCTACATATTTCCAACTTAAAATTTTGTTCGATGTTCTTTATTCTATGATTTATTTTTTATCACTTTTAATTTCGCCTCTAAGGGTGTTGTATCTACCTCAACAGGGCCTGACTAAGGCAGGCGCATACGGGGCAGTTGCCCTGGGGCCCCAAATCGAATATAAATTTTATTTTACGTTTCCTTCTTTAATGAATGTTCATTAATAAAGAAGTAAAGCAGAGGGGGCCCCAAAGAAGTCTTTGACCGGGCCCCAACTTGGCTAAGTCGGGCCCTGTGCCTCAATAAATTTACTACAGTTATTTAATTATAGGCACATGTTAATTCTCTTAATATACGAATTTCAAGGGCTTAAAAGGACTTTACCGAGTGCCCTCTATATTATTGATATTAATAGTTTACTTAAACCATCAACTTTCAATAAATTACTTTTCTTCTTTATTTAGCAAAAAAAGATATAAACAACTTTAAAAAGCTAAAGTGGTTATCACTGATTAAAGCGTGTGTTTTTTGGAGCCTCTTTCCACCTCCATTCATATCCTCACTTGCCAAAAAGCAGAAGCGTCGTCGTCAAGTTCGCAGGAAATTTAACAGATGTCCCGAGATTTACTCAAATTCAAAACATTTGTTTCAAATCTTTTCTGGAAAAAAATACATTTTACGTTTTTGTGATGAACGCACTTCGAGCTTTCGGGAAAACAACTCCCAAGGTTGTCTTACTTTGTTCGGGAATAAAGATGTCAAAGTTTTGGCACCTTTGGTGAGTCTTTTCCAACAGCACTGGAGCTTCAAAGAGGTGTAGGCAACTGATAAACAGATAGCCAAGAAAAATACACGGTAACGATGTTTGCAACGAAGTATTAACTTAGGGTGTGAGCTCTAAAAGGTGCCTATAAATCACTCTCTTATGCATGTTGTATTAGCAGTGCACTTCCAAAAAAAAAGTGGACGAAAAGCAACTTGCTGTAGTCTGCTGTGAACTTTAAGAAAGCATCGCGCATTTTAATGCAATGCAAATTCAGATATAAAACATCTGTTGGCATTACACTCATTAAAATCCTAAATTTGTAATTTAAAATAAGACTAAAATTATACTTTATTTTTAATAGAAAAAATAATCAGCGGTATGGCAAGAATTTTTTTACCATTTTTATCTCTTCTAACTACTTGAATTATTGTTTCTAGTTCTTATCGCTTTCTAAAAATATATCCTCATTTAAGCTGTACGATGAATAACAATCAGGTTTGGCCAAACCACAGATTCAAGTATTTAAAATAATTATGTAATTCTTACTTTTGTTAACCCATAACTAATCAGAAGAAAAGAAAATGGTTAGAGTGGTATGGAGTGACAATTATTTTATCTTTGTTTTTAAAGGAAAGATACAAAATATTTCTTTGTAACCTTCTGTTATCTAACTTATGAACATCATTATGTGCTTTTTTCCAGTGACTCGTTTATCAACTCATTATCAGTCATCTATCGTATTATACAGTTTTCAACTAATTATCTTTCTTTAATTTTTTTTTTCAGATTTTTAATGCATTTTCTGTTTGCAATTAAAATTATGTAATTTTCCTATTTCTTTAACAAAATATAATGGAAATGTAATTTTTGTAGAAGTTTTAAACCATTTATATATCTAGTTAATGTTATTAATCAAGCGAATATATATTTTATATTATTATATATATTTTATACTATATATTATGATTTATATTTTTATTTGTGTTATAAATTTACATTTTGAAATTATGAAATGGAAGGCACTTACGTAAGAATTTTTGTGTTTTAAAATTAATTACCAAATTACCACTTAAATTTACCAATAACAATTACCAATAAAATTTTCACTCGAATAATAAGCGATGAAAACCAACTCGAAACTTTTTTTATTATTATTCATTAAATTAAATCTTTCTCGTTACCATGTTTTCTCTATCGAGGACACTTTCCAGGAATTGTGCACAGAAGAGTTTATATTATAGTGTTATTTATTTTCGTTATATGCACTTAATACCAAATTAAATCCAGATTCAAAATAAATTTCAATCTGTAAAAATGGACATTGGGGTGTGGCCTGAACTTCCGATACATGAGAAGGATATTAAACTGACTCGTCTCCATATAGGACACTCTTTCTTCAGCCACAAACTTATATTTTGTGAAAAGGCATCTATTTGCAGCAGATGCCAAGTTCATTTTATTATTCGTCATATTTTAATTGAATATCCTGCTTTTAATTTCCATCTAATTCGTTTTTGTACTTCATCTTCTTTAATATCATAAGACCTGGTGGATGTAAAATACCAATAAGATATTTTTTTAACTTTTTAAAAGACAATGGAATTTTTACTTGAATTTAACATTTCTTTTTTCCTTCTAATTTTGCTTAACAGTTTTTTGTCACGTATCTTTCATCATGTAATTGTTTCAAAATTTTATGAAACATTTCTTTCACTTTAAGTTATCGGAATTATTTTCGTATTTTGAAAACATTTTTCGTACTTTTATCTTTTTGCATTTGTTTTTATAAGTTCATTTATCATAACCTATTCCGATTACACCATATACATAGCACAAAATAGCCCAAATTTAGTTTTTCACTTGCATTTAGCACTTTTATTTTCCTTCTAATAGTCTTTAACGTTTTTTAACTGTAATTTATTTTTCATTTACATTATTGTTTTGAAAATCTATGCATCTTTCTTTAATTTTAAGTTAATAGAATAATTTTATGTAATTTGAAGTCATTTTTTGTATCTTTTTAATTTGCTTTTAGAAATTCGTTTAACATAATCTAGCACGGTCTTAAGCACAGCACAGAGTAGCCAAAATTAGGTTTTTACTTACATTTAGCACTTTTGTTTTTCGTCTGATCGTGCTTAAAATTTTTATTTGTCATGTATTTTTCATTACATCATTATTTTGAAATTTTTTGCAACTTTTTTTAATTTTAAGTTATCGGAATAATTTTTGTAATTTGTAGTCATTTTTCGTATCTTTTTACATTTGCTTTTATAAATTCGTTTATCATAACCTATTCCGATTATACCATAAGTATGGCGCAGAATAGCCAACATTTGGTCTTTTACTTGCATTTAGCACTTTTGTTTTCCTTCTGATTGTGTTTAAAATTATTTGTTATGTATTTTTTATTACAACATCATTTTGAAATTTTATGAAGCAGTTTTTAATTTTAAGTTATTGGAATAAAATTTTTTAAAATTTTCTTATCAACTATATTCAGTTACTATATACATGGCAAAGAATAGCCAAAATTGGCTCTTGTGAAAATAAACCAAATAGAAACAAACAAGCAAATTAAATCAAGATTGAAATGGTTTTGTCAGAAAGGAAAAATTATTCATTTATGCTCTCTAAAAATAACTGTTTATTAAATCAGTAATATTCAAAAATTATAAACTGCTATAAAATATTCAATTATTATTCTTATTTAGTTTTATTTAACTATTGGTATCAGAACTTTATTTTCGAGTTTGCCTTTTGATAATAATTTGCAAGAGCACAAAAGGAATCTTACAAATTTAAAATCAATTTCACAAAGCTAATAAATGGAGCTTATATTTAAATAAAAAATACAACTCTCTAATTTGACCAATAATTATTAACTTTATGAGTAAAATCATCATAATTTCTATCAAATATTCAATTAAAAGGATTTATGTAAAAGAAAATTATCAAGTAAACGTTTTGGAAATTTGCTTATTATAAGCTTAGAATTCTTCGTTAGGCGTAATTAAATAGTTCATAAGATTTCGATCTGAAATATTTTTTATTCATCCACTCAATTTTAAATACATCTTTTAAAATTTCTTGGAGATGACACTTGATGTCAATACAGTATTTCCAAATATTAATTCATTAACTAAGTTTACTTAATTTTAATACTTTAAGTAGAGTTTTAGAACTTTGTAATGAAAGTTCATATTAACAGGCAGTGGTTCAATCGGTAAAAGGCAAGGCTCTCATTATTTTTCATGTGAAGGTGAAGAATGCGAGTTTAATTCTTGAGAAAATCTATAATTTTTTGATAAATTATTTATATTAAATGTAATTATTTAATAAAAAGTAACTAAAATAAAAAAATCTTTTTTATCGTAAGTAGGAATCAATTGTTTTATTTACTTGTTTATTTTTTAGTTACTACAAAAATTAATACGGTCTTTTGAAGCTCTAAGATTTCACTATACAAAAGATTCCAATATAACATTCTTTCTAAGTCAAACTAGGCTTAAGAACTAAGAATTAAAGAATTAAATTAAAGTAGGCTTAAAAATATGAGTAAGAATTAAAGAATTAAAAGTTACCAAAGAGAATTACGAATTACCACTTTGAATTAAAATTTACCAAAGAGAATTACGAATTACCACCTTGAATTAAAAGTTACCAAAGAGAATTTAGAATTACCACTTTGAATTAAAAGTTTCCAAAGAGAATTACGAATTACCACTTTGAATTAAAAGTTACCAAAGAAAATTTAGAATTACCACTTTGAATTAAAAGTTACCAAAGAGAATTAAGATTTACAACTTTGAATGAAAAATTACCAAATGAAAATTTTTATACATTATTAAACACTATTACAGAAGTTTGAATCTGATAACTGAAAATCCCATCTCTTTACAGAACCTTTAATATACGGCACGTGCCAGAAATAATGTTTAAAAAAATCAGGAAACAAATTATATTTTTTCCACGCAGTCATGCCCAACCTGACGATCGCATCGCAATTTTAAACCTTATTTTTAATATCATCTGACTGCTTGTGTTGAAACAGGAAGCTTATTACGAGGTTAATTCACCAATTAAGAGCCCGAAAATAAGAATTAACTGAATCACCTGCCGATGCACCCTTTGATTTAAACATCCGTTAGATTGGGGAAAAATGTTAGATTTTCCTCACGTTGTTTGAGGACAGCTGAATTGTCTTTTAAGCGACAAAGTGTGTTTCTTTTTTATTATTATTATCGTTTTTATTTTAACAATGAGCAGTAGGTCAGAAGGAGGTTTCTTTCCAAATGGGATGTCCGAACTGACAAAGGAGGAGCGTTCACTTGTTTTGAGGACATTTCAGTGATTAACTAATTAGATCAAAATTAAAATGTTCTAATTTTGGTCCAATTGAAAAAAAGGAAGTTAAAACCGTGGCTGAAATCTTGAAGTCTCTGATTGGTAGGAGGCGTCATAATTCGTTTCTGTTCTTTTTTTTTTAAAAAAAAAGGCATCCAACGCATCTTTTAGTTTAACGATCTCGTGTAACCTGAAATTAAAGAATGCAAAATGTTAATGTGGGTTTGATCTTATTTCATTTCACTTTGCACCGTATTTTTAAAAAAAGAAATGTGCGAAATTATTCGTCAGTTTTCCTGTATTTTATTGTGTGTACAATTAATTTTGCTTACCTTTATTCTTTTATATATCTGAGAATCTCTAGTCAAGATGCATTGAAAGTGACATTTTTCTCATTTAAAAAGTAAAAAGTGTCCTTTCAAATCTCCGCGGGGTCCTTTCTTTAGAAAATATACAGAAAAATACCTATATGTAAAAAAAAAATCAATATATTTCCATTTCCATTTGAAAGAAACACATTCTCAGAAAGTCGGTCTGCATGACTCTCCAAATATAAGTTAAAGTTAAAACGACAATTTGTTTCAGTTTTCTTTTGTCTTTCAATAAAAATATTGTAATAGTATTGTCTGCGTTCTGATAAACTTGGACTAATAACTTTTATTTTATTAATAAAGTCGAATTTTTCGGAAAATGTGAATGGATTCTTATTTTACTTCCTCTGTTATTCTATGGTTCATTTCTACTTTTTTAGTCGCATGCATGATGAAGTATTGTTTGACAACGGATCGTAAAACCCTTTTGCGCATGCGTTAGGATGAGTTTAATTCTACTAAATAGGGGTGAGAGGAAAGATGAAATGAGAAAATGTATACATTTTACAATGAAGACTCGCTGTTTTAATAATCATGAATATTACTGATAATTAGTAATACAGAAGGAAAAATGTACTGTATGCACAGTAAAATATTTCAGAGCAATTTTTTATTTAATGTAAGGGACCAAAACCTTAAATTATGAAGAAGAAATTAAAAAAAATGTTTTTAAAATTTGGTAATTACTTTTTTACAAAATAATAATGATCTTTTTAATGTTAAAATGCTTCTTTTTTATATGTTATTGAATTTTTTGGAAATATTTCAATTCCCCATTTTCTGCTTCTGAGTCATATTATATAATGATATGTAAAGTTTTCTTCGATCACTTCTGAAAGTTTTTTTTACCACTTGAGTAAGCCATATCAATACGAAATTTTGAGTTAAAATAAAATGCAATCAGAAATAACACAACACTCAACGCGCGTGAAAAAAAATTTGAACTAAAAAGTATCTAATGAGGGAAGTCCAAGATGATATGTGAATACCGGAAATGCGCTCATGGTTAAGCGTCTCACGCCTTAACGAAATGGAATCGTCGAAATGTGGTCGTTTCAGAATCCGTTGACGAACAATACACAAATTGTGATAATTCTTGTTTCACCATGATTTTTCATGCATTTCATTATTATGTAGATTCTTATAGGAAGATTATCTACTGCAATAGATCTCATGACAAGGCAGAGGAAAAAAAATTTCAGATCTTCGCCAATTATGGTCCATTAAACCCAAAACCACCCTTATGCAAAACCCTTTACCCATGTTATCTTATAAACAAGTTAACTAGAGTAATTTTGTTTGGATTTAAACTGGCTCGGAAAAGGTTGTTAGAAATGTAAAAATCATTAAAGAGTGTCGTAAATTGTCCCGCCAGGTCAGGGAGGATGGAAATTTTCCTTCCATAATAACTTTCTTAGTATTGAAAACAGAAAAATTAATCCAATTTGCCAAAATTAGAGTCTTATTAAGACGAACAACTTTCGTATTTAAAGTTTTTCGATAGTTGTAATATCTGATCAAGTTAGAGGTTGAAAGGTGATTTTCACGTCATAATTTTGACTATTTTTTACATCAACATTTTTTGTTGCCATATAGTATCTCAGATGTAAAGGAATCTACCAGTTTGCCGAAAGGGATTTTTTTAAAATTCCTATTCTATTGTCTTCTTCTTCTTTTTATAAGTACTGTTATAACCTAAAAATTGCATTGAAAAACAACAGGATGAAAAGAAATTCCGAATTAACATTCATAGATCATTTTATTCTTTCACATTGTTATTTTCTTTTTGGGCAGGAATAAGACCTTTTAGATCAAAAGTGTTGAAAAAAGTTATATCTTCCTGGCAGACTAAGTTTCGATGTGTCTCATCTCAAGTATTATTTAAGAAAGACTGTCTAGACTTGGATTTTCATGTAATATGTAGGTCGAAGAAGTACAATAAGTTCTTAGACAAATCTCCTTGCGAGAATTATCTAAAGAATGGGTCATCTCATCAATGTACAGCTGTTTTGGAAGTGCATTATTAAGTATTTGATAAGATGTTTGTTAAGTATTAGATAAGATGCTTCATAAAGAGTTGTCAAGGTTTGCGGATAAAAGAGCAGCAGCAATTGACAGCACTTGGTCTAGAGGTTACGTCACCTCAGACAAAAAGACAAATAGCTGACCATTAAATTCTTTTGTTCTAAATAAATGAAAAATACTTTTAAATTATAATAAACTCATATATTTGGATAGAGACATGTAGCATAAGGTTGAAAGTCAAGAAATGCTTAGTAGAAGTCGATTTAGAAATAAATACCTGTACCTAGTCACAAACTGTTAACCACAACATTTTTATTGATATTTAAATAAAATGAATTATTGCCAAACAAAAGTAACATTAATGCTCTAAAATCAATTTTAATAAGGATTTTTTTAACCATGCAGACTTTTTAATCATGTTTCTCAAGTTTATTCTTTCAGCGAATACATTAATTTATCAGTGCATTAATTATTTATTAAGACAGTTTTGAGTAATAGAGAACATAAAAATCTTTTAATTAATTAACTTAAAGAAAATTATTTCCCCACTTGTAACAGAACTTTCGTCAAGGATAGCATTCCATTCCTACTATTAATTCACACTCTCGCTATATATATCTTGTTCATATTTTCAATCGTTAATAAAATACTTTTTATTCATCCGCTCAAGATCAAATACACTTTTTAAAACTTGTAGTGGGTGATACTCGATGGTTATACAGTTTTTTCAAATATTAATTCATTAATTAAATTTAATTAATTTTTAATACTTTAAATGAAGTTTTAGCAGTTTGTAATGTAAATTGAAATCAACGGGTAGTATCTCAATCTGTAAAATGCAAGTATTTCAGTATTTTTCATGTGAAGGTGAAGAATGCGAGTTCAATTCTTGCGAAAATCAATAATTTTTTGATAAATTTTTGAAAATTTTTGCTGTAAGTATACGTCTTATCCGAATAATTTTTAAGATTGAGTTAATAGTTGTGGCTTAGCGGTTAGAATGAAGGAATTTTCTCAAAAAATATGATTGAAGAAATGTTAAATTTTAAGTTCATTTCCGATTTCTCTCCTTAAAATCTTTGTCTCCATTGATGGTTACTTCTACTTAACCTTAAGATTGAGCTACGTGTCAAGAAGAAGACTGGAAAATTGCAAGGAAATTCGTTTTCTATTTTGCCACTTAATATTCTGATTTTATCAGATGTATATACATATTTATATTAATTGTAATTAATAAAAAGTAAAATAAAATAAGTATTTTCTTTGTTGACCTAAGTAGGGATTAACTTTTATTTCTTTTTATATTACATGTATCATATAAACATTTTTTTTTGATTGTCGAAGAATATCTTTTTTGTGTTGCTTGGTCTTTTATTATAAGTGCGCTGTTTTTAGGACATTCGAAGAAGTACGTATCAGGAAGATCTTCTCTGGATTATCTTGAACTTCTATGTAGAGATTGGTCGCAGAATCTTATTTTATTCGAACTTTACTGGGCTTATAATTTTATTATTTTTATTTTATATAATTGAATTATACCATATGAGGGCAAAAGCTCCATTTTTTTTCGGACAAACGCTACATATATCTTGCAGCTTTAAAAAAGAAATTAATATATCAAATCGGTATCAACTCCTGTCACTGGAGGTTTGTAGCAAACATATCAAAAGAAACGACATAACTATAGCTTGCATTGCATTGTGGTGAATATTTTATGATACAAACTGGATTTTTTCGGGGGAAGAATTTGGTGAGATTTTCTGTAGCACCAATGTCAAGTGCTATAGGTGTAGAATTTATCTTTCGTTTTGAAGCGTGAGGTGTACAAATCTCTGTATTTCCGCTAGCCCGATCAGACAAATATCTATTTGTAATGAACGTATGTTTACAAAACTAGTGTGAGAAAGTAAGTAGTGAGTATACTGAGTTATTCTAAAGAACCAATCAAATTTCATCACGAATTTAAGCAACATTTTCCATTTTCTACAGCTGAAAAGCATTTACGGGTATGAAAAGGTTAAGGTTAAGTTTTCAGTTTAGTTTAATTTAGTTATATTAAGGTTCCATTGTAAAGCAACACTAGGGTTATTTTGTAACGGGCGTCGTAATTTTGAACCATGGTCAGATGACGAGGACGACACCTGAGTTGGATCCCCCATCATCACACAACGCCAAACCAGCGGTAGGACGTTTAGCCTTTATAGGTTTAATGTGCAACAGCTCTCTTACACGGCGGTTCTTCAGTGGAATTGTGTCTCGAACCGAGAAACCATACTGTTCACGAGCCGAGACCTTACTACCAGGCTAACGGGGCACGTTAAGGTTAAGAAAAATATATAATGATTATTTTCAAATATTTTATATTTCAATATTTAAAGGTAATGGTAGGCGCTTTATCATTATCATATCGAATGACTTTACGAATATCAAACTAAAATGAAAACAACTAAATTTTTTGAGTTTAAATCAGTGACGCACAGTTTGGAATGCTATTTTTGAGGTCGTAGGTTGCAGAATTTGACACAATAAAACGGATAAAAATTAAAAAAGGATAAAGTGATAAGAAAAAACAAGCAACTGGAAAATCACGAAAAGGGAAAAAGACAGAGAAATATTAACCATATATTTTGTTATTGTTCTTCCTTCATACTAAATCATCACGGTATGTTATATTAGGAAGATCATAATCTTTCAAATAGCAAATCCGGACATTCACGATCACTCAACGCCAGATTGTCAGAGCGAAAATCTGGCAGAAATGATGTAACACGGAGATAAATTTCACGATTTTTGGAATAATTGCTCATTGAATTCGGATGGGACGAAGAGCCTCAGATAGTTTTCAGAAGGGTGCTTGCTATGTACTTTTATAAGATATTCAACAGGGGGAGAGGGAGGAAAAATTTTGTGAAGGTCCCGTGAATGGTTGGACAAAAAACGCCATGATAGGGCGTTCCTTCATTCTATTGGAGTGGAATAGGGTTAACGTAAATGATTGGTTTAAAAAATACGGTACATAATTCTTCAGAAGGTATTAATATTTTATATTAAATTACATAAGTCAAAAAACTTTATTTAATTCTTAGATATTTTCTTATAAGTAAAACTTTTTTTAACTATACATTTTCAAAAATTGCGATGAATAGGTAATGGATTGATTGGGAACAAATATCAAATAATTCCAGTTAATCCAAAATGTCTGTTTTCTTTTGCTAAAATCTGGTATGGTAATTTTGGTATGCGCAGACGAGATTTTATTTCTGTGCTTGATGATGCAGGAGACTTGCTAATTTTATTCTTTGCTGCTATAACAGAATTTGAAAAAAATATATATTTTGATCCTAAAATGACCGAAATAAGACAGGAATATTTTTCACTATGGTTTTTTACATCTATTTAATTTTAGAACAAAATCCTTAGCAAATACGTCGCAAAAATAATGATGTAATTTCACTATATGTGACCATTTAGAGTTGTTAATTTCATTATATGTGACCATTTAGAGTTGTCAATGATGTAATTTCATTATATGTGACCATTTAGAGTTGTCAATGATGTAATTTCATTATATGTGACCATTTAGATTTGTCCTGGAATTTGGAAAAATGTACGAATTTAAAAAATAAATAGATACTTGAAATATTTATTCAATTTTTTAAAAGGGAAATAATTTTATGGAATAAAAATGTTTTCTGAAAAAAAAAAAAGAAAATATATCTCACAGTTTGCAATCACTTTACTTTTAATTTAACTAAAAGCCTAGCAATAAATTTGCATTGAGAATCATTACATTTATAGAAGGTAGGCTTTGATGAATTTTATTCTTACGTAATTTAGCTAAAACATTCCTCGCACTGTCTCAATCACTGTGACCGATCAAATCAAATCAAACGGACACACACAAAAAAAATAGTTCCCAGTTTCTAAGCTTACATTCAAATAGGAAAATAAAATAACTTTGAAGCTATATTTCAAAATAAATGGCTAAAAATTTAGTCAACAATATTTATTTGTCGATATTTTAATGTAATGTTTCAAAATATGACAACTTTTTCAATCAATTTTGTCTGCCGATATTGAAAACAAACAAACAAAAAACCCGGCAAGGTTATAATTTGTTATTGTTTTCATATACCCAGAAATCCCAAAAACAATCGCATTTGGAATTGAGATTTGCAATTCAAAACATTAAGTCACGAAAATATCCTATGAAGCATGGAATATTTTCTTGTTTAGTTCTACTGTAAATCCAAAACCAGTATTCAGAAAGCTATCTCAAAAATATTTGTCGCTTAGCCTTTTATCTTAACACATTTTGCGCCGGTCACTTAGAACAACATCGTTTCCGAGGTACATACACGACAGATGCAACGCAAGATGCATTAACAAGCTTTTATGCATCTGTGTCTCAAATATGTCTCGCAAAATTCCCAAGCAGATGGTTTACTGTTGTTGTTTTTAATACTCTTTTATTTTTTTTTATCTTCAGCTGTGTGCTATGCTTAAACAAATAACTATTTTTTAAGATTGAAGTCAGTATAAATTTACATTTATTTTTGTTATTGTACTATGATTAAAGAGTGATAAACGCAAAGGTTTGGCAATGATAAAATCTTTATTATTATTTCTTTCTTTCTTTCTTCTTCTTCTTCTTTTTTTTTTTTTTTTTTTTTGCTTCTTTCTGAGACAGTGATTGAAAATTAACACCTGATAAATAATTTAACTATCTCAATTTCTTTTGATTCGAAATTATAATCTCAATTCAATTTCTGCTATATTTGCAAATGGATTCTTCCTTATTTTATTCCTGAAACGGCTATAAATCATCACCTTAAATTATGCATTCATTTATAATACTTCCTTTCTCTTTTAATTCGTATGAAATTTTTTTTAAGCGAACCGTGTATCAAGTGGCTTAATAGTACGTGTTCAGTCGAGTTAGTCTTTCTTAGTATGTGTTTCACGTTTATCTTTAATATGATAATTAAACGGTACTAACTATAAAAATTCACATTGCACAGTCAAAGTCTTGTTATCTAATTTAATTTAATTTCCATTTAATTTGCATAGGGAGTAGCTTCTAATTGTTTTCTTTTATTGTCTCATAAAATGAGAGACTAATTAATTCCATCTTCCCCCTAATCCATCTTATGAGAAAGGAATGCGATTCTTTCGTAGCGCTGATTCTCACACGACTTAGGAACTAGATATTAGTTGTTTTCCGATGTATGTATACGAAGTGTTCGTTGTATGTTGAAATTGTTGGTAATGAGTTTTTAATAAACGCTGCTGAAACAACGTCTTCGTTATAGCGTCGTGAAATAACATGCAGTGATGCGAAAAATTGATTTACAGATCATCTGCATTTCCAGTGGCAAGAGTCATAGAATCTTCAGATCATAAATAATTTTCATTTTATACAATCCACAATTTCGTTTACCCTTGTCGTCCGTGCGTGAGATGGTATCAAATTGACTTGACTCCGCATCGGTCAAACTCGTTTAACTCAAAAATATATTTTATTTGGCGGACAATCACCTACTTACAATAGATGCTAAGCGTATTTAACAGTTGTTTTTTTATGTTTTAAATGATTTTTTTTAAATTTTCATATTCATTTTATACATTTCTAAGTCCTTATCACTGGATATGTAAATTCTGAAGAGAGAACCTCTTCACCAAAATATTTTTAAAAACATTTGAATTTTTTTATTAATTTAAAATGTTAATTTGTTAACCTCAAAGCCTTATAATAATATAATGTAACATGGTATTAATTATTCAAAATTTTCGATAGAATTTTGGTTTTATTAAGGCATTTTAGAATTCTTTAAGATTTGGCTATATTCTTGGCGCAATATCGCCAATTATAGCTCTTCTGCTATTAAATCAGACAAATCAAATCAACCCTAATTCCTCCATGTTATTTTAATTCTACTACGTTAAAAAGCAAACTGAATATCCATCAGTTGAAGGCGTATTAACTTAGCCTAGACAGACAAAAGAGATCATACAGCTTAACCACACGGTTTTTATATCTTGAGGAGCTGATTAACAGTTGAAACTGATCTGCATGAAGCCTTGATTAAAAAGAAAATCAACCAGCGCAAATCCATTTGACAGTTTAAGCTTTCTTCCTACGACAGTCAAACATGGATTAGGGTTTGGTGTTTAAGAAATATGCGTGATATGATGATCCCAGAAGGCGTCTAGACATTCCTGGAGAAATCTCAACAGATTTTTCCGTCGCATTTTTATTTTGTTCGAAAAACGTGGGATCCGGACCTTTGCCCGTGCATTTAATTGCGTCATCTTACACTCATTCGATTTATAGAAAAATTAATGCACACATCGAAATAGAAGCATCAGATATTAGCATTTTAATAAGCATTAGCTAACGTCGCGCCAAGGGTTGAGAAAAAAGAAAAGAAAAAGATTAATTTAAACCCTTTACAAAAAAAGTGCATATTTTGAATTTGAAAAACGAAATGAATCCGGATTGTTGAATGCTATGTGGCATTACTAAACTGAAGAGCAAAAACTTATCAGATTTTCCAAAGGAATTAAAATAATACGCATATATGAATAAAAACTCAAAAAAATTCTGTTATAGGGAATAATAAATGTAATTTGTTAAAATTTTAATATGAAAATTTCACTTCTTAAATATTTTATACATTTTTCTTCAAAGAAAATACTTTAAAATAAAACTAATTTTTTTGTTATTTTTTCTATTAATAATAGTAAAAATTAAACAATTAATTTAATTTTAATTGCCTCCTCAAATGACAGCATATGGAAATGTTGAATTTGTGAATATTAGAATTAAATTATCTTTGCACAATAAATTCAAAAATGTATCTCATTTCCAAAAAAAACTAAACATTTGAGAAATATATCACAAAAATAAACGTAATATTTCATCAAGTTATGAAAAACAAACACAATCGGTTAAAATTTTAGATAATTTAAAAGTTTTTTTAATTTCAAATCTTAAATAATCATTTTTTTTAATTCGTACCTTGAGAAAGGACAAAATATTCTCATTGATTTTTTTGATAATAATATTAAATAATTGAATTTTAAGCTAGAGCCAAAAATTTTCACTAATTTTCCCATACATTTATCTGCCTAAACTAATTAAAAATATTTTTCACTAAATAAATAGCTAATAATGGCAAAAAAAACCCATACATTAAAGGTTTATTTGATAAATTTATTATTATTTCAACAGCACAAGTAAAATTAATAAAATAGTTTATGATATACTCTCCAATGGCTCAAATAACATTTATGTTATTGTAAAGGGTATATATCAACGGCTCAAAAAAAATTACTTCATTGTAAATGCTATACATAACATGTTATCTCTTCATCTAAAATATATTAGGTTGGGGGGGGGGGAAATCCATTATTATTTTACAGCCATCTACCGAGAAAATAATGGATTTCTTTTTCCATTATTTTCAAAAATTTCATATGGAAAGAAAAGGAAAATAATGGAAAGAAATCCATTATTTTCTCAGTTGATGGTTGTAAAATAATAATGGATTTCTTTTTCCCCAACCTAATCTATATATAAAGAATGAAGGGATCCAAAAGGTTGAAGAAAGGAGATATCTTAGTTCTAAGATTTTGCAGTACAACATGTACCTCAATGGTACTGATATCTATTGAATTATTAGAATTGTTTCTGTTCTTTTTAATGTCACTTGCAATGGACAAGCGCACTCATGCAGTCTTCTATTTTAAGACGAGGGTGCGTTTCATGTTTTTTAGTAGCGTCAACTAGGGTCAAGAGGGCATCTTCGCCACTCATGCATCACAATCGCTTGCATAGCCTCTTTTTACATGTGGGCACATTCATATGTCTCACAAATCGAACAGATGAAGAACAACCATGCCTGAACAGGGACCCCGATCCCAAGACCCCCAGAACACGGGGAAGACTCGCTAGAACGTCGGCAAAGTTAGAATTAGAATTTGTAAATATATTTTTATTATATCTGAACCTACTTTCTTGAAAATTAAAATAAGAAGTTATAAAAATAAGTTTCGAAAAAAATTTTGAAATTGAAATCTCTTGTTCACTTTTTCCCTGTGTCCGGAATAGCAAGAAAAGTAATCGAATCCTTCTTAATTCTACAATTCAGCTAATAAGGCGTAAATCGCAGTATTTTAAGCGCAAAAATAGCTTTTCAAGAATTGAATATTATAAACTGAACTTATTTAGATAAGCAACGCTATCTAACCCTGTTAATGAAACATCCTTTCACTAAAATGTAATTTAACGGTCATAAAGAACTTAATTTCCATCAAAGAATTCAAATTCTACAAGATCATCCTCTCTCCATTCAATATGAAATCCATTAATGGATTTTTTTAAATTTGATGTATATTTGCAATATCCACTGATATCTTCTAAACCTAAATTGCCGTTACATGTTACACATATTTCATATACAGCAACAAAATTCACAATATGCTTTAAATACTGTGATTACAACTTTAAGTATTGTCTCACAGTGGGAGTTTAGTTATTTTATAGTCACAGAAAACGTGACAATAAAATATTCGAGAGAGAAATATCACCTACTTATATGACAAAATTTTCAAAATTCTTGATAACTGCAATTGCTGAAACTATTGATAGTAGCCACTAATCTTTACAATGTCTACTGTTCTTTTTATCTACGTAAATGACCTCGAAATTAAGCAAAATACGATTCAATAAATTTGAAGAATCAGCATGAATAGTCACATAGAGAGAAATTAAAGTCGTCTAATGAGTCTGTCTGATTCTGAAAATTCGTTTATATCCATGAAAGGAGAGGTTAAACCATTGTAGGAGGGATTTAGTGTTGTTCCCAATGAGCTGATTATTCGTATCAAGTTGCGTGGTCTTCAATTTTGTTTCTTGTTTTTACTCTGTCTCGTTTTAAAATTATGACCAATACGAGATACAGGGAAGAAAAAAAGCAAAGTGAACATAATTACTAAATCTAAATAATCAAATTTGGAAATTGATTATTTAGATTTAGTAATTTTGTTAGTAATTCTTTTATAAATTACAAAATTTAATGCCAACCCCTTTCTGTTGTCAAACAGTTGCATTGGAAGGACATACCATGCACACCGAACTGCTTTTGTCGTAAATTTGCCAATAATGTACTGTACACATCGGTTTGTAATTACCACAAAAGTAAAATGGTGCTCTCCACCAGCCGACTGAGACGATTTTATAGTCTTATGTCGAAAATTAATTCGTTGCGGTCGAGAACTTTGATTCTCCAATCGAAGGACACTTGTTGTCTTCTTTTATAAATTACAAAATTGAATGCCAATTCTTCCTGATGTCAACCAGTTGCATTGGAAAGACATACCATGCACGCCGAAATGCTTTTGTCGTAAATTTGCCAATGATGTATTGTACACATCGGTTGGCAATTACCACAAAAGTAAAATGATGCTCACCACCAGCCGACTGAGACGATTTTGTAGAGCACAGTTTTTGTCGAAAATTAATTCTTTGCGGTGGAGAACTTTGATTTTACAATCGAAGGATAATGGTTGTCTTCTTTTATAAATTACAAAATAGAATGTCAATTCTTTCTGATCTAACCAGTTGCATTGTAAAGACATACCATGCACGCTGAAAAGCTTTTGTCGTAAATTAGCCAATGAGGTACTATATACATCGGCTGGCAATTACCACAAAAGTAAAAATGATGCTCACCACCAACCGACTGAGACGATTTAGTAGAGCACAGTCTTATGTCGAAAATTAATTCGTTGCGGTGGAGAACTTTGATTCCCCAATCGAAAGACAATGGTTGTCTTGCGCAAAATTCTGAGGTTAGGAATAATCAAGAGTTTCATGAAATATTGTAGACATTTAAGAGTCTTTTTCTTGCTCAGTCTATGGAAATTAGCTTGCTATATTAGTCATAAAACCCTTTGTCAATTAAATTTTTGGAAAATGTTATATCGTCGATTACGTCTGAAGCTGTACAGTATACAGTTACTGCAACAATTGAAACCTTTAACAGTGAAACGAAGTAATGTAGCTGTGGAGATTTACAATGTCGTACAGATTATCTACAATGTCGTACAGAAAAGTGCACACGTAAAACATTTGTAGCACTGCGAAATTATTGATATTTCAATCCTTTATAAAACATTGATAATTTTCATATCTGTAAAACTTTTGAAACATAAAAACAAATAATTATTTTGTAATTAGACCATGTTTTAGCTAAATTGAAGTAGCCCTAATTGTTTTTTTCTTCAACTTAATGGGAATGAATTCTTTTTTATCTCCCTTTCACCACCCCCACTCCTTTTTTTGAGTTTTGGAAAAAAAAATTACCAGCCAATTAATACAATTTAGTTTAATTATATAAAAGGTTCCAATTTAAAGAAGACACGAAATTTATTCAGGGATAAAAGTAATTGTAAGGCCCGCCAACTTTGGTAACCCTGCTAAAATCACTTAGCAACCCTTTTTGTGGAGATACGCAAGAACGTGGAGGGAAAAGGGTTAAGTGTAGACAGAAAACAACCAGATATCCGATGACAGATGGATTGCAGAACGAAGGAGGAATTTGAAGCGGCTAATTCTGAGGGAGGGGGGGGAGGAACACCGGGCATTCCGGGACTGACGAACGAAAAAGGAGGATATGAGCGAGAATCGGAGTCAGAATCAGGATTGGGAATGGATGAAACGAAAAAGGGTTGGTCAGTCTGGGTTTAAGACTGACAAAATCGAAAGATGATGTTGTTGCGTGCTGTGTGCTTTTCGTATTTTTGTTATGTGTGTGCTGTGTCCCATTTCTACATGTTAATAAAATTTTGGGACTAAAACTGGATGTGATCACTGTCTCTAATGCTCACATAAAAGAAATCCCACGTCTCACAGTAAGAATATGTTCAAAGGATGAGAATGATGTTGAGTTGGTACTCCTCTTCCTATAAGCCTTTACATCATCCAGTGAATTCGACTGAATAACTTAAAGTTATTTTTTTCCATTTTTAAAATTTTTTTAAAAGTGCTTTATTTTATATTTTAAGAACCTTTTTTATTTCATCCATTTATGAGCTTTAAAAAATTAAAGTTTTACATCATTTGGAATAATAGTTAAACTATTAGTTATCGAATGATTAAATTATTGTTTCAAACTGTTTAGTTCAATAATTGATGTGAAAAGTAAGGGAGGAGGAGTTGAGCTACTAGGCTACTTTTAGAATAATGGAAAAAAAATTAAATTTTTAGAAGGCTTAAGAAGAATATGGTGTGAAATATTTATTTGATTCACTCCAGAAATTCGAATAATCTATTAGATGATGCTTTCTTTTCTTTCTCTTTACTGTTATTTAATTTGAAAGTACGAATAATTTCATTCGGGTGATTTACGTGGTTTTAATATTAATTATGCATAAATAGTTAATTTAATAGTCAATTAATGAATATGTCTTTGGCTAAATGAAAAAGTTTTCTTTAATGAAATTAAAGAATCGAAAAACAACTGCATGGATGGATCAACATCTGGAATATTTCAATTCAGAAATAGCATCTGAACCATTCTATGCAATTCCATGTACAATATTGCATAAGGTTAATTTGAAAGAATTATACTATACTATTTTTTTATTTTATTTTTATCATTTTACTAATTTAAAATACTTGTAAAACATTACTGGAAAGTTAGTTTTTTAATAAAAGTGGATTTATCCATTTTGTAAATTATGAAAGTAGATATATTTATTTTGGAAAAAGCGGAGAGGAAAAATGGCTTTAATACAAGCTGAGATTATACTCTTTAACAAATGTATGGATAATAAATTAGAAAGTTGTAAAAATAATGCATTTCAGAAGAATACGTTCACTTTCGGCAAAAAGTTGCTAACTTAACCGCTGGCAAAGGCAAGGACAAAATTAAGTGTGAGAAAATAATCAACTGTACATCACAACGAGACCATAATAAGTATCCGACACCTTATAAAGATAGGAAGAAGATTTATATCTTCTAAATAAATTATTTTTTGACCTAAGACTGTGCTTCTGTGAACTGTGTCCCGGCAAACAATCTTTTGATAGATCCTGAACACAATTTTTACTTTTGTGACAACTGCTCGCTGGCATGTATGGCAGGTTATCGGCGATCCTGTGAAAAAAGATCTTGAAGTGTGTTGCACGTCTTTGACGATCCTGTGTCAAAAGCATCTTGACGTGCATGGCTCATCTTTGCATTACAAGTGCTTAAGCCTTTCTTCTTCGAGTAATTATCCACTTGACATATGAATTTATTTAACTTTCTATTTAGATAACTCATCCTTTTTTAGTAATTTATTGTTAATTTGATTTTTATAAATAATACATGGAGCATTTGGGATACCAAACCGTTTCATATTGATTTTTTCGTATTTAAATACTTAATTCTGTGGCTTAGTTGCGGACTTGAAAATAAAAATTCAGTAATTCGATGCGCGTGTCAGACACGTCATTGTATGCGAAGTGTTATAACACTACCTTTCTAAAAGATTCATTTTAGGGTGTAATAAATGAGGTGGAAAGTAGATATATTGTTTACGAAACATCTATACATTTATTTCATATCTATATTAATAAAAATGGATCTCGAAATGCGTTGCTAAGCGCAAAACTGGAGAACATCTCGACCGATTCGGCTATTTTTTTAAAAATAATTTCATTAAGACACGAGGATGGTTTTTATGGAAAGAAAAAATGAAAAAAGTGCGAGGAAAATAGTTAAAACGACACTTTTCTTACTTTCCCGCCAAAAATCTTCATTTCCTCCCCCCCACCAACTGAGTAAGATAGCAGGAAGTAATAAATTATGATTTGTTTAAAAAGAAATACGCGAAGTCAATTGGTTTTCATTTATAGATAACGGGATGTTTATAAAAGAAAGAAAATAGTTGCTTTTATTATTAGTCTGTATGGATATTTAATCTATGCCTCCTCAAAATCAAGTCTGGGCAGGGAAGAAAAAAAGAATAACAAAGAGATAAAAGGGTTTGTAGAAAGAAAAGTAGTGAAGAAAAAAAGGACAGGAAAAAAAAGAAAAGAGGGGGGGATGTCACCATTATTTCTTCTGTGCGCAGCCTTTTCCAAGCTATTTTTAAACTTTCGCATCTCTTGAAAACCAATTGTGTCTTTATTTGTTTAGTGTGTATACATTTAGGAAAATTAGAATCTCCTTATTCTATAAAAACGTAGAATTTTAGACCTTTCCTTCCACCATTTAAATAAAATAGCAATTCCGGGACAATAATTGTACGGATAGAAAGAGAAAGATGAGTAGTACAATGACCAGAACATCTGAAGAAAATAATACTACAAATGAATTATATGACTATCAAAATTTGTTTGGTTTAAAAATATTTTGGTGAAAAACTGTTATGAGATCCAGCTACATAAAATATTATATGAAAATTTTAGCGAGCATTAATACTGGTGAACCGACTGGTCGCCAAAGGTGGCTAGTTTAAATATAAATCTAACGACAGGAGGGGTGATGAACTAGGCACCATTTACCCTTGCTACGCCACTGGCTTGATTGAACACTCACTATTCTAGAAAAATATATTGTTACTACAGTTTCGTTCACGGGTATTAAATAACGATGGTTCCCTTTAAGGGGGTTTAGCGGTCATTCGAGTCCTGCGCGCAATTAACGCGTGACTAGCTTGCCGAATTAGGCGCGTTCCATCGCTCGGAGCCGGTTGCTCGTCACCACCTGGTAGGCCGACTCGGAGTCGGCAGCTGGCGTGGTGAGTGCGTGACACACACGCGACCACGGCACGCGCCCGATCGCTGGCGACCGGTCCGCAATGGGTTACAGCGAATTTTCTCAACGAGTGTTGACCTTTGGGAGGGATGCTACTAAGAGCAGTCGAGTTTAGGCGCTCGGGGCATTGCAAGCGAACGCAAGACGGCGGACCTCGAAGAGAAGCCGGGAAGATAAGAAATATCTTCTTCAAAAAGAGAAAAAAAAATGATCTTCAATTTCTCACCTGTAAGAGCGATGGTCAGTTGAAGAAGTCCAAGTCGTTAACTCAATAGTCGTTTGTGTTCAATGTTTCAAATGCTCTGTATTTTAGCTCTAGGGCAATTAACTCTATAAAATGGTCACATTTAATTTTTTTTTCAATTGCTGCTTATAATGCAATTTTAAAATTCATAAAATTAGTCGTCTTAAACGACCAGTTAAATATTATATTTAATGTACATTTTTAAATATTAATATTTAATGTTAACATTAATTTTTAGTATTTAATTATTAATATTAATGTATATAAATAATTAAATATTAATAATTA
>JAOUZG010012691.1:7700073-7739800 GCA_026289955.1 Argiope argentata
TTATTAATATTAATGTATATAAATAATTAAATATTAATAATTAATGTACATTTTAAAAAATTAAAATTTAATGTTAACATTAATTTTTAATATTTAATTATTAATATTAATGTATATTAATAATTAAATATTAATATTTAATGTACATTTTTAAATATTAATATTTAATGTTACCATTAATTTTTAATATTTAATTATTAATATTAATGTATATAATAATTAAATATTAATATTTAATGTACATTTTTAAATATTAATATTTAATGTTACCATTAATTTTTAATATTTAATTATTAATATTAATGTATATTAATAATTAAATAGTAATATTTAATGTACATTTTTAAATAATAATATTTAATGTTAATATTTAATTATTAATATTAATGTATATTGATAATTAAATATTAATATTTAATTAATAAATATGTAATATTTATAATTAATGTATATTTTTAAAAACATTTCACCTTATTAGACTGATAAACATGAATTTAATAGAGTAAGTCAAAATAGATTATAACGCGTAAAACTTAAAAAGTGGGTATACCTCAAAATAAAAGTTGAAGTGAAAATCTTTCAACCAAGGGTTAAGGTTCAAAGAAAGAATTTTTAAAATCTTAGTTTTAACATTGACAAAAACACGCAAATGAATGTTTTGATGAATGAGTTTAAATATCGTATTATTAAATATCAATTTTACGATCTGTGCATAATAATTTTAAAAAATAATCAAAGCAAAAAAAAAACCCATTGAACAGAAATGAAATTGATATCCTATAAAAGTTATTTTAAAACTATTTATATGTATTAAATACATATATTTATATTTAGTTTCAAGAGTCAAAACTATTTCTATAAGATATTGGTTTTAGTAGATATGGCCATCAGTTTCCGTGAATAAGTCATAGAGAAACCTATCTAGAAAAGTTAAGCTTATTTTGTGGTTTTATTAAGCTTTTTTCTGGCGGTGCCTATTTTTCTATTTCTTTTGCATCTCGCTTCCTTTCATAAACAGTTTTGACGAGATTTATCCAGAGAATTTCTAATAAAGGTTTATAACTTCATTAATTAACGAAGCATTGAGCCAAATGCAACAATAAAAACGTCCAATGAAGCATTGTGAAACATTCTTGTGATGATTTTTTTTTATATTTGTTAAATTTAACTGTCGCAATTCGGCATTGATTTTCATGTCACATACGTTATGCATTGTCCTTATATATAAAATTCTTCTGTGCGTGTGAATGTGACTGAGCTCCTTTTAAACGGCTGGACCGATTTTGATTATTTTTTTGGAGTGTGTGAGTGTGTATTTAAATGGATTCCAAAATGGTTTAGATTAACAAACTTTTTAATTAAAATTTTAATTAGTTAAAAATTAAGTGTAATTCGAACCTTTTTTGGCTATAATTTCCCAAAATATTACCCACAAAAATTATTTTTATATCAAATTAAAAGCCAAAAAATTATCAATTTTTTTTACCTACAAGTTAAATTTTTTAAATCTATAATGAATTTTTGAATAAATATTTTAACCATATTTTTCAATAATTTATTTCGTGCTATATAAAAATTTAATCCGAACAAGCATGGCAAAAAATTATCTTTTATCAGTGTGTTGCCATTACATCGACAAAAACTCTGAGGAAAAAAATAAGTTAATTATTACTGATAATATAATCCAGAAACAGATTCACAATACGAATTACATAGAAAAGAAAGAAAAATACATAGTTCGTGCATTAAATTTTAAAAGGACATTTTTGCTTCAAAATAAAAAGAATATATATATATATATATATATATTCCCCTTATTTATAGCTTTAAATAATTCAATAAAGAAGGAAGCTGTCACATTTGGAGTATATTTAATTTTATTGTAAAATCCCTTTTGATCATTCTTTTATAAGTTATGGACATTTAAAATAGCTTTACTTTAATTTTTTGATTTTTTAAAATAATTATAGAAGATTTATTTTATATAAGATATCTGAAGATAATATGGCCAGTATTGTAAATTTAATCTCTTGGAGGTTTCGACATTAGTTTAAACTTTTATTTTTTTAAAAAAGAGCTAAGCTAAGAAGATTCTACGGCTGCATATCGAGATAAGTTAGTCCAATAACCTTTTCTATGGATGTCGAAAACCCTTCCTCGGCGGTCATTCTTACTTTTTGATCTTCTGAATTCACACTTTTTCTATGTATTTAATGATTGAATTATATTATTTTGGATTTTTAAAGCTTTTCAATAATATGTATGAATTTTCTAATAACTTCTCTGAATCGCACAGGAATAGAAAGTGGTTTTATAAATCTAACTATGGAGTCATGAGGCGGCTTTTAGCATAATATCTATCTGTATGTTGTTATTCCTTTAAAATTCAAGAACTTTTAGTTTAAATGTTCATTCTACGCTATATGATACTTGAGGGTTGAGGAGATGATTTTAAATTATTTACCTGCTTGAATATTCGACAGTAAAAAAAAGAATCTTTGATATATAAAAATTTTTTTTCTTTAAATAAAATTTGAAAATTGAAATCAAACAGCATTTATTTTAAAACTTAAAGAATGTCTCATATAGATAGATATCCATAGCATATTATCTCAGATAAATCCCAAATAAAGTTTACAAAGCCCTCGGTCTTGTCTTGGATCTAAACCTAATTATCTTCTCAATAAAGAAAATGTGAGACTGGTTAATCAAAAAATATTATTTAAAATTGGTTTATTTTAACCCATATTTATTCTTTTCCTTTAATGTTTGATATAGCATTTAATCATATTGGAGGGAAAAGAAATATTGGGAATATTTATGAAAAACAGATTTTACTATCCCCATTTTGATTAAATTGATAAACTTTTTTTGAATTCTTAATACAATGAATTTACTCATAAATTATAATTAATATATAAAAAATCCCTTTGTCCATCTAAAAGGTAATTCATTTGAATCGTCAGTGAATAATAGATTGGATAGAATAGTAAAATAAAAAGTGAAAACCATAATTCTTTGAAAAACTTATAGGTAACATGCACGGATAGATAATATTTATAGAGTATTATCTAATAGTATTATGGTTCCCTTATTTTTTCCTGTATCTAAACCCAATTATCTTTTCAATAAAGAAAATGCGGAATTGGTTTACTAAAAAAATATTATTTAAAAATGGTTTATTTTAATGGGTTTCTTTATTTATATTAATCCCATTGCCTTATAAGTTTGATATCGCATCTAAACATGTGAGGTGGGAAGGAAATTTTGAGATCATTGATGAAAAAAAGATTTTATTTCCGCCGTTTTGATTATATTGATAAACCTATTTTGAATTCTTAAAGTATTCAATTTACTCTTAAAAAATTGTTAAAATATCAAAAAATGTCCTTTTTAGAAATAATTTATTACAATTATCAGTAAATAATAGATTGGATAGACTAGTAATACAATTCCATTCCTTATTTTCTCTGACAGTTATTAGTTGTTCTACAACTGAGAAATTACTTATAATCTTTTCAGATTTTATATAGGGTGCCCATAAACAACGAAACAACCAAAATAGTTGTTGCTTTGTAATGTGTACTTTGACTGATAAAAAGTTCACCTCTATTAAAAATAAATTACGAGTAAATTAACCTCAATTGCTAGTAATTTTTTAAAGAAAAAAACTCTTAAATTTACCATTGCGGTCATGAAAGAAAAATTTCAGCTGTCGAAGAAAGTTTATCAATTTGACGTAAACAAAGGTGCAACATGCCGAAACAAATGATCTCCCTCAAGACAGATTTGAAGTTTCGTTTCAAAGAAGAAAAAAACTTCCTTATCATATTTTAGCATTTAATCGAGAAGGCAAAGCTGAGATAAACAACCAATTATTGACTAAGAGGCAAGAGGTGTGTCACACTCATAATAAGGTACGTCAGCATAAGAGATGGAGGAGCAACGAGAAACAAGAATTAAAAGTGGAAAATTGATTGTATACAGTAAACCCTTTTTGATTGCAGAATTGCAGAGCTCGATTTTATGCATACATATGTTCTTAATATAGTTTATTAAATGATGGAATTTTATTTTCATACGGCGCGATGAAAATGAAAAAGATGGAAGAAAAAAAATTGTAAATGGAAATTGACGGCGAAGGATTTGTAGAAAAGGAAGAAAGAGAAATCAAACGAGAAAGTCTATCTAAAAATGAAGATTTGTAGAATGTGGTAAAATCAGCGGGAAACGAAAACATTGATAGTGAAAAATGAGTTAAAACCCCTGAATTTAGAAAAAAATTGCTCTAAAACTATTATAATTGAATCGCTGATTAAAAAAATTATAAAACTGCTTCTTTCGACGTATTAAAAGGAGAAAATAGCTACAATTTTTATTAAAAAACTGGAGGTCGAAACAAAAAGGCGAAAGGTCGAAACCATGTGGTATAGGTAGAAATACTCTTTTAAAATCACACCGGAATTGTAATCGTATTTTTTATGTTTTCTAATTTTAAATGAAATCATATTTATAATATTTCCTAATTTTAATATAACGAATGTTTAAGAATTTTTTTTTTACTTTTTATGTTTTTTATTGTGGTTTTCTATTCAAATTCTGACTTTTTCTGCAACTCTCGCTTTTTAGATTTTCGTTTTGATCTCCAGCTTTTGATAAAGAAATTGACTTTTAAAAACAATGAATTGAAAAATTAATTTTTGATTAAATAAAGCAGACTTCTTTTTATAAAAAAATGTTTTTTTGTCTTTATTTCTTATAATATTCATCAAGGTTTAAATATGGATGTAAAACACCTAAGCTGTATTCCAGAATTGAACATAGCTGAGCTGGCAAAAACCGTATAAAAATAATACACTAAATCACAGACTGACTTGATATTTACATCTTTATTCTAAACAGTCATATAAAATTTCCAGTTGAAGAAAATTGTCCTCTATTAATATTTTAGATTGCTTAGAATAAATATTCCGATTTATGAATAATCATTATTTTTAATATTTTTCTATAATATTAAATATTCTAGTTCACATTAGAAATATATTTATTCTATGAATAATTTTTTTAATTCTAGTTTTAATTTTATATTGTTCTAAATTCCTTTCTTTAAATAATTTTCTAACAGAAATATTGATATTAAAACAAAACCATTAGAGCCGGAGATTTTGATAGAAGTTGTCATTGCTTACAAATATTATAAATTTCAATTAGTTTTATATAATTTAAATACACATATTAAGAATTTTGTTAAAACTCTAATTTAATTAATTTGGAATTTTGATCACATTTGTAATATTTTTTAACTTTCGTTTCATATCTTAGAATTCTTCTAATATTATCGGATCTTAACTTTTTTTATAATATTTTTTCGATAAAAAATAATGATTTTACTTCTTTATAGTAATAAACTGGTGCTTAAAACACTTTTTATTATCATCTATTTTTAGTTTTTAATATATTCTATGCAGCAATATAGTATTTAAAAATTAATATATCTCAAATTAATTTCTAAAACCTTCCACACCACTGAAATCAATTTTTGTCTAAATTAAGATATTAATTTAAAAGTAAGAGCTATAAAATTAAAAAATATTCTATTGTTAACGGAAATCGATTGATATATGGATTTTCCTAACTCTATGAGATGAAAAGGGCTAAAAATAGATGACAAAATTCTATACTTTCAGACAGAAAACATGCAAAGTTAAGTAAAAGCGTTTAAGAACAATCGAAATTATGTAAAAATTCTAGAAAACAAAGGAGAAGACATTTAATATAGTTTATTTTTCATTTAATTAATGTTTCCCCCTCCCAAAACTGATTTTTGAATCTTAGCAGTAATTCTAGGATGAAATGTAAGTAAAAGAAAATTTTGACTCATGAAAATGAATCACGTGTGGAAAAGTTTGAAAAGCACTTCTGTAAATTCTTCTATAAAATATTCAAAAACAAGTAAAAGTTTTTATTTTTATTTTTTCTCCATTCCCCTTGTGTGTTCGGCTTCGTAATTTGAATGCGTTTGAAAAGCTATCAAGGTATTTTTTAGTTTGTATGGCGTTTATACAGGATTTGCATCCAACCAAATTGAGTAGAAAATACTAATTATAGCAAAACGTGAATGTTTCAAAAAAATGGCGAAAAATCGAGTACAAAATTCTATACTTACAAACTTAGAACATATAAAGTTAAGTAAAAACGTTTGAAAACAGGCAAAATTGCATAAAACTACGAGAAAGTTGAGATGAAAACACTCTAAATAGACTATTTTCCATCCGATTAATATCACCCATCCCCTCCTAATTTTTGACACAAAATAATAACTCTAGAATGAAAAGAGTGTAAGGAAAAAACTGTTTTGACTCATAAAAATGAATCGCTGGTGGAAAAGTTTGAAAATCCTTTCCATAAGTTCTATAATATATCATTCGAAAGTGAATAAAAATTCTTTTTACACTTCCTCTCCCATTCTTTTTTCACTTCCTCTCTCTCCACACACTCTCCTTCAAAGTTTCTACCTCCGATTGGCTTGCATTTCAAAAGTTGTCCAGATTCTTCGCGCGCGGCTGAAGATTTTACAGGATTGCCCTCCAGCAAAACGGAATGGCTGATACGAATTATAGCGGAACGTGTGAGAGTGATGAAATGGATGAAAAATCGAGTACAAAATTCTATACTTATAGACAAAGAAATTATGAAGTTGTTTGGAAGTAGGCAAAATTATGTAAAAGTACAAGAAAATCGAGGGGAAAATACTCTAAATGGTTTATTTTCCATCTGATTAATATCCCCCCCCCTTCCATCACCACAATTTTTTACAGACGACAATAATTCTTGGATGAAAAGAGTGTGAGGAAAAATTCTTTTGACGCATGAAAATGAATCGCAGGTGGAAAAATTTAAGAATAATTTCCATAAGTTCTATTAAATAATATTCAAAAACAAGTAAAAGTTAATTTTTCGCTTTACCCAACTCTTCCTCAGTGTTTCTGCCTCCCAGTAGACTCGCGCCTCAAAAGTTATCAAGATTTTTTGCGCGTGGCCAAAGATTTTACAGGATTACCCTCCAGCAAAACGGAATGTCTGATGCGAATTATAGCAGAACGTGACAGAATTAAATGACGCCTCAGGGGGAAGTGCGCACTTAACAGGTCTTCTTACATTTGCATAATAATAAATTTGTAAAATTATTTTTGTCTCGCTTTGTTATTACGGCTGACATCTGTACCGGCACATAACAAATTAATCTGCTAAACATCCAAAATTAGAAACATTGTAAATTTGAACAAGATGTTTCTTGTGGAATTTAAATAAAATCCCCAGGCTGTATTCCTGGCTGGTTTCTGACCTTTATATGTAAAAATACCACCTGTGATACAATCAAAATATAGATGCGCGATCATGAAATTTTTTCTTAATAAAAAATAAGTTTATGTAAGTCAGTTTTTTTTTTCAGGGTAATAAACTTTGACTTTAATTCGGAAAATAGTTAAATTATTTCACAAAAGGTTCAAAACATCATGACATTTTAAAAAATTAATGTTAATCAAATACTAGTTAGAAATTGTATTGATTCTAAACAAATTAAATTAACAAGCATCCATATTTTGCGAGATTCAGCGGTATGTTTGCATGAAAAATCAAGTGGAATTTTTTATATTAATTAATTTTTTTATGAAAATATATTGGCTGATAAACTTCCACAAATTGATATTAGTCTATACCTTAAAACTATAAGTAAAGAAAGTTAAGAAATGCCAAAATAATTAATTAATGATTATCAAAAGCTTGGAAGTTAATCGAAGCAAATCACATAAAGTATAAATTTCATAAATTTTGTAATTAGAATTTTTAGAAATTTTTGAAATTAGTCCTCTATAATCTATTTCTATCAATATTTCCCTATAGTAAAAATATTCCCTATACATCAATCTTTCCCTATAAAAAAATATTGCGCATAATTTTTAAAATTTGTTTTAAATTAAAATTTGTTTTAAATTAATTAATTTAAGCAGACTTGAATGATTACACTCAAGTTCAAGCAATTTTTTAAAACTTGTAGTGGATGACATTTGATGTTAACATATTTATTTCAAATATTAATTCATTGATTTTTTATTAATTAATTAAAAACTAACTTTCCCGCTAAAAATCTTTAGTTCCTCAAAGCCAAATAAGTAAGGAATTCCGTTTGTTTTTTCTCACACGCTAATGAGGTCAGGTTTAACAAGTTTTCGACTGATTACTTCAAACAATTCTGTTTATTTTCTTAATGTTTGATGCATTTAAAATTAAACACAGTTAATTAATCAATTTTTCGAATTCATTTTGAAGAATTTTCGAATTAAAATAATACAGAATAAAAAAAATTAAACATTTCTAATCTCTATTTCGATAACCCAAATGGCGTAGAAAATTCACGCATTTACATTGCCTCAATTGGCGGTGAATCCTCAGTTGGCATTGAAAATTCTACTCTGGTATAATTTTTTGATCAATTATATATAGTATGCTTAATTATTAGGACGCGATAGCCTGGTTAGTAAGATGTTCTGATGCGAGTTCGAACCCGCCAGCTGAAGACTCTCCGCGCGCGTGTGTGTGTGGCGGACGTTACATCTGTCGTGGTTACAAAGTACTCCATATCGAAAGTAACACCACTTGAGGTACTGAGTCAGAGGATAGCGTTCTCTGTTCTAGATCTAAATTACTATCTATGGATGAATGAATGAAAGGCATGAATGAAGTCCGCCCCGCAAAAAGGGTTTTTGAAGCATGTGAGCTAGAAGTCAAACTTCTGCCTCTGGTCTTAAGAGTCCATACCCTCAGTCTACTGCACTCCTCTTTCCGTTGTAAAGCGGGACACTAGAACAACAGCAACAATTGTAATTATTCAATAAAAAGAAACTAAAATAAAATTTTTCTTTGCTAACTTAAGTAAGAATTGATTTAAAAAAATTGTTTATTACGTTACTTGTTGAATGATTAATTCGTAATCATAGTACGCTTATCTGAAAAGAAAAATTGTCATATACTAATAATGAATAATTAAAAAAATATTTCAAAATTTTGAAACTTATTTCATTGTCGAGATAAAACCGTTGATTATGTTTTATATTAACACTCGTTCTTGGAGTTGCAGCAAGTTTATAAAAATTATTGTTATTTTACCAGCAAGAATTTTATTCCTGCATTCTTTGGAAGAGAATGTGTTTCCTATTTTTATGGAGTTTATTTTTTATTAATGCGGCTCTCTTTTCTGCTATGATAGGGCTTTAAGATAGATGTTTAGTTGCATAATAATTCGACACCGGAAAAAAGGTGAATTCAATCTATTTAATTCCGAATAAAAGTAAACGACCCATTTTGATTATTTTTTGTCGAAAGGGAATAAAAGAATATTTGAAACAAATTCATTAACAGAAAAATTAATAGCTATAACAAATATAGCGCATATTAGCGCATTGCTAATACATGATTATCTGGGTCTTTTAAATACTACTGCATAATTATTTAACTTTTCTTATAATACTTATACCTTCTCAAGACAGTCATTAAAAAAGTCATGCAAACAATCTTCATGTCGAGGCTGTTAAAGATGTTAATGAATATAGAAAATTATCATCGTTGACTTTCGAGTTACTCAATATTCATAACTCGTTTCTCAAGAGATTAACTCATTAGTCTCTTTTTGAAAAATTTAAAATAGATGATAGCCAAATGATAATTGAAACGCGTTACTTTTCAGTTGCTATTTTTTATGTAAAAAACAACAACAACAACAGTAATATTTTATTCGTAGTGCAATGCTTTAAAGCTCATTCATAATTTTATTTTACTCTCTTTTTAGAGTGAAAAGGCTGAGATAAAATAATAATAAAATGTCTTATTTGTTTATTGATAATTATAACAAATCTCTAATAACAGGAAATTAAAAACCATTTTCAGATACTTCCTTGTTTTTTGGCCTTCCAAAACATAAGAATACATCATCGATCATTTGTTTCATATAGTTAAATACGACGATATGATTTTTAAAAGATTAAGCCAAAGCGATCTGGAAATAGAAAATAAATGTAATTAAAATCGTGACGTATATTAGCAATTCTTACATAAAATAAAGGAATTTGAAAGGTACTTTTTTTTCTATAGATCCCTCCAAATTAATTTTCGTCTTTAGATAACTGTGCAAACAATAAAAAGAAACCAATTACCGCTTGGAAAAGATTCTTTTCTAAACTGTTTGATTAAAAGGACGATCTTTAATTATTAAGCATTAAAAAATATATAACCTTTGCGAAATAAATAGTAGTTGTTCGATTCATCCAAAAAGGTTTGACAATCATCTGGAAAAAAAGGGGGGATCAATAATAAAGAGCAATAATTCCAAGTTGGTGAGATCATTAAATTTCGCAGGTATTTATTTGCATCTTTTAAAAAGAAAGGCAAGTACAATGATTAAACTGTGAGATTAAAAGAACGATCTTAAATTACTAAAGATAAAAAATACATAATATTTACGAAATAATTAGCACTTGTTAGATTTCTTCAAAAAGATTTGACAATCATCTGGAAAAAAGGGGGGATCGACATTAAAAAGTAATCCTTTCAAGCTGGTGAGATTATTAAATTCCGCTGTTATTTATTTGCACATCTTGAAAGAAATGGAAGTACAGTGGTTAAAATTTGAGAATAAAAGGACAATCTTCAATTATTGAAAATAATAATACATAAAATCTTTGCCGATCTTGAAAATAAATAACAATAATCAGATTTCATCAAAATTTTCATGACAATCATCTGATAAAGAAAGGATTCAATATTAACCACTTCGCATACAATGACGTGTCTGACACACGCATCGAATTACTGAATTTTTATTTTCAAGTCTGCAATTAAGCCACAGAATTAAGAATTTAAATACGAAAAAATCAATATGAAAAGATTTGGTATCCCAAATGCTCCATATATTAATTAAAAAAATCAAATTAACAATAAATTACCAAAATAGGATGAGTTATCTAATTAGAAAGCTAAATAAATTCGTATGTCAAGTGGTTAAAGAGTAATCCTTCCAAGTCGGTGAGGTTATCAAATTCCGTTAAATTTATTTGCATCTCTTGCAAAGAAATGCAAGTACTATGATTTACATTTAACAATGTTCAATCGATAACAAATTGGGAAAAAACGTTCGTTGATAATAGCATTCAAAATATCAAATGTGGCACTTTTAACAGGTAATTCCCATCAATCTCCGTAAAATCAACCCTGAATTCCCTTTCCTTTTTTTTATAGTCAACTACGTCAATAAGAGAAAAGGAACCAACCTCAAGCAGAGTCAAATTACTCGTTTTATAACAGTGGGGTTGTAAAAAAACGAGCCTTCATTAGAGCAGAAACGAATAGTCCCTAACCGTGCGTTTGCAATCGCGTGATCCCTTTAAATGAAAAGGGGACGACATCAACAGTTCCTGTCCCCTACTTAAATCCCCCCTCCATCCCCCGGCGAACAGCCAAGCTTGTGATCGAGGAGGGAGGGGGGAGGAAAAAGAGACAGTGAACTGGCAAGTTGGGGTCACAATGGAGGGGTGTAAGTGCGCAAGCCGCGGGGTGCGATTTTGCGACAGGTGGTTGGAACGGCCCCGTTTCAGAATTCCGTCCCCCCTCTCAGCGAGACTGGAAAGGTAAAAGATGTACCATCTCTGTACTTCCACCGGAAATCAGTTAGTCTACCTGTGTCATGGTCAGCCTTTTCCGACTTATAATTTGGCAACACTTGTAATAAATACGTGGTGGGAGTTGATAAGATGGCAGCATGATTATGGGATGGGATTGTATTTTATGGCTTGTGCTCAAGTTCGATCTTGTTTTATACCCCCTGGATGCGTACGCTTTTGACATGTTTATCCGTCGGCCTGGGCTTGCTTACATCCTTTTGGTTTTACGGCTGATTTGTTTTTTGTAATGACCAGTGAATGTTCGTCAATAATTTTCAACGCCTTTCTTTTGTGCCGTCATGTTCTGTATTGTAAACGGAGATGTAATGACTCTACCTCTCTGTATTTGGTTTAATTGAATTAAATTTATGTTTTGCCCAAAGTTACAAGAGGGCTATTTTGGGACAGATTTCCTAATTTCGAGCTGTAATCAGGTGACATAACCTATCCATAATTAAGGGTGAAAATTTCTTTAAGAACCAGAATATATTCTTATGATCATTATTTTGCTAAAATAGTTTTGAAGGATATAAGGATTTTCACAAAAAAATGTGCTATTTGGAATACCTGTAAATGAAAAAGGAATTGCATAGTTTACAAAGAAGATACCGATCTTCGTAGATCCACAGTAAATTTATATCTTTCATAAGGCTAGTTTCAAAGTTGATGGAATAAAACTCGATTAAATATGTTATTTGACCTATATTAATGTTAAAGCAAAATTGTAGAGCTTATAGATTCAGACCCATTCGTTGTATCATGAAATAGAATTTGTTTATCGGATGAGGAAACGGGTTGTCACAAATTGCAGTTTTTGCATATTGAGCAGAATTGCCTACCAATGGCAGGTTTCCGAAGAGGTAGTGACCTAGGGTCGATAGGGTAATAGAAAAGACTCTGCCATATTGATACAAAAGACGTTTTCAACAAACAGAAATAAATGAAATTAAAATTTTTTTCAAATAATAGAATAATTCAACACTTTATCTAGTGTAATTGATTTTCTATTTTTCCCGTTTATTTAATTATAAAAGGCATAAACTCTAGATGTCTTCGTAAATATCATTATGCACATACTTGGATGGATCATAGGTATATAACACTATAAATAAACAAAAAAAAATCATTTTCACAAAGTCAATAAAATAAAAACTAAATTATTAACATGCTGATTAACTTGATAATATATTGAAATGTGAATCTGAATTGAACAGTCTGTTCAAAGTGAGATATCATAATTGCATTTCCTTAGACCATAAAATGCATAAAATCGATAATGGCCATTACACATTCACTGGCCTTTCAACATTTAGTTATTTATAATGCATAAAAAAATAATAATAATTACATTAAAAAAATTTTAACACAATTTTGAGGCTAAAAAATCTCGATGGAATAAAATTGTACTTCTACTGAACTGAAAAGCATATTTTCCAACGAAAGTCAGCAGTATTAACTTGGTAGATGTGGTGGCTTGGTAGCAGAATTTAGGTGTTGCAATGGAAGGATATTGTGATTCAGTTTCGCTTCCAAGTGCAACCACTGCATATTTGATTCTCTCTGAAGTTGGAAAATAAGTTCAAACAAGACCCTCGATAGCTCAAGTAAGACAAAATCGAAGTAGCGTAGAGACTTAATGATTGTGGCATCAGATGTTGTATCTTCTACAATTTTTGAATACGATAGAGAGATTAAGGAAATGAACACAATTCTTGAGGGAGGAAAAGTTACTGAGCGGAATAAATATCATAGATTTAAATTTGCTTTTTAAAACCAGACATGGGGAATGGAATAAAATGCTTTAGCTTCTGGCACCATTTAACCTTGTTCCGTCCATGGATTATCTCAGTTTTTGGTAATTCCATAAATTGTCTTGCAGTATAAACATTATAACCCACAATCAACTACTTGATAAGTTACTTTAAGAAAATAATACAGCAATTCACTTTTTTTTACATTATATTTTTTTATCCAATTAACTATAGGGTAGAAATGAGAAGATGGGTAAGAATAATGAATGATTTAATTTGGGAACACCCTATTTAAAACTTTTTGAAACCAAATATTATAGGAATGATGTGGGAATAAAACTTGGCCTTTGGCGCCATTTGAATTAGCTACGCTACTGCCTGAATGATGTATGTATAATGCAAAAATGTTTCTAGAAAAATGAAGTTAAAAATAAGATACCACCATAAAAAATGATTTTCAACATTTATTGAATATATTTAGATGTAAAATGTTAAAATTGTTCTGCTAAAATCACAAAAAGATTTGAAAGCAATTTGTTTTCAACAAATTACAGAAGAAAAATTTTAAATGCATGGAAGATAATAAAAGAAAGAATAGATTTCGAAGAGGTCCATCGTAAACATCTTCGAAATGTGATAATTTTTATAATGCCATCTCCAAAGAGATTCCTGGCAATGCGATTTTAAAAATCGCGTGCCAAGAGAGTTAACACTGATTTAGGCAAGAGGCCCTACTTGAAAATTCTGCATTCAGGGAATGACCTGATTGTAAAGCTAATAGGAGACTAACGAAATCAAAAGTGTATTTTGCGCAAGTTGAGTGGAGGCCACAGAGGAAAGAGGCCAGGTGATTCTGTTTTTTAAGCCCCAAAGACAGTCATTTCAGGGATTCACTCTGTTCACGATGTCTTATAACATTTACCTGAGGATGGTAACTTGTACAGGTTCTAGGTCATTGACGGATTGGAATTCCAGTTGCCCTATATTGTCATCTTTGAAAGTTCGAGAACACAACGTTTAGCTAAAATTTCTGTTGGTGGGTTTTATTTCTGTCCTTTTATTATAATAATTATTCATTTTTTTTATTTTTTCCATCATTTCTAAATTGAACTTCAATTAAAAATTTGAACTCGAGATATTGATGAATCTTTAATTTTCAGATCTTCCTTAATTGAAATAATTGCATCTTTGGTATTTTGTCTGTATGTCTGTGAGCACGATAACTCAACAACTTTTTAAAATAGAAAGCTAAAATTTGATGCCAAGAATTACGACCGAATTCGTAGATTTCTGTTCAAAATCCATTCACATGAAGTCCGTCTATCAAGTTGTTTGAATACAAGTGAATTGGATAATACAAATAGCAAAGAGGTGAATGAAGTTTGTATAGCAACTTTAGCACCTAAAATTTAAATATTTAACATATTTTGAACCAAACGTCTGACCGTCTATCGATCTGTACTTTCGCATGCACGTAAATGCAAATGATTTAAATCAATGAAATTTGATATGTTATCTTTCGTGTGACTACAATTGTAGTTTCGTGACAAATTTTGGTGTCAGTCGACTTACAAAAAGGCGTCCAAAATACACACTCTCGTTATGGATTCATTAAAATCTCCAGAGAGACATCAAAGATCTATATTTCGTTAACTATCGGTCACTAATGCCATGCTTTATATCGTAACCTTGCCGAAGTTTTTTATTATACTCGGAGGGGGGGAGGATTAAAAAATTATTAGAAAGTGTGCCAAAAAGATTCGAGGTGACCAGCCTGCTGACAAAAAGACATCCAAAACACACATTCTAGATATGGATTCACTAAAATCTCTAGATTCATGTCAAAAATGTATATTTCGTTAACCATTGTTCACCAAAGCCATGCATGGTATCGCAGCCTTCTAGATATGGATTCATTAAAATTTCTAGACTCACATCAAAGATATATATTTCGTAAACTATCGATCACTAATGCCATACATTGTATCGTACTATCGCCGAATTTTCTTATTATACTGGGAGTGGGGAGGGAGTTAAAAAATTATTGGAAAGTGTGCCAGAAATATTCGGGGTGACCAACCTGCTGACAAAAAGGCATCCAAAACACACATTCTAGATATGGATTCACTAAAATCTCTAGATTCACGTCAAAGATGTATATTTCGTTAACCATTGTTCACCATTGCCATACATGGTATAGCAGCCTTGCCGAAGTTTCTTTTTATACAGGGAGAGGGGGTTAAAAAGTTATTGGAAATTGTGTCAAAATGGTTCGGGGTGACCATTGGAGCTGACTGAAAAGATATTGGTTCTTAAGTTTGCAACAGATTGCTAATAAATTTTATTTTCATATCTTTGAATTAAATGTTCTGATTAATAAACTTTAAAATGAACGACAAATAATTTTTATTTGGTTTACAGAAATGATTCAAGAGCACAAGAGACATAATTTTAGTAATATTTCTTCACATGAATCATCAATCACAAGATTTTTTGGCTTTTAAATTTGTAATTGCTCCTCTAATTTAACCCTTAGTAGCCTGATTTACGAAAGTGATTTATTTTTAATATTACTGTGTTTGCTTGAGGGTCTAGATGAAGGGAAAAATAGCTAAAAAAAATCACAATATTTATTTTACATATTTATTTAGAAAAAAAAAACAGGTATCAATTTTGATACTTCAGGCATTAACGCCATAAAGAAATCAGAATTATTATTGGTATCAAAATTTAAACTTTAGATTATTAAGGGTTAAGAAGAGCAATCAATTTAAAAGACAAATATCATTTAGACATGCGAAAGATCTCAGATATATCTTACTTTCTTACATGGATTGCATTTATATAAATTTCTTAAATAAAATGTATCATCTGACAAGGAGTTAAAATAAATCTATGTTGTTACTTATGGCACTTGCCATGGACAAGGCCCCGGCTAATACAGCAGCAGATTTAAGCCGAAAGGAGCGTCTCTTGCTTTTGAAGTAACACCAACTAGGGCCAATAGTATCTTAGCTACATACTCACCACATTTGCTTGCACAGCCCCTTTTAACAGGGGAGCAAAGTCATACTTCTCACAGATAGCACACAGAAGAACAACCGTGCCGGGAATCGAACCCGGGATTCCCAGAAAATGAGGAAGACGCACTCCTTCTGTGCCAGAAAGCCGGCAAAATAGATTTGCCAATGTATTGAAATCTGTTGTTTATTTTCACAAAGTTAGGCGTGAATGGATCGTTACATTCACAGAGGACAAATAATGGGAGAAGGGGTTGTAAAATCGCTTTCGGGGGAGGCTGAATAGAAAAGAGGGCAGTTACAGTTACCCTTTTCCCACCCTAGACGTTGTAAAACCCATGCTTATTTCTTATGGTGGATATGAATAAACAAAATGATTTGTGACAGAGAAGAATATGAATTGCTGTTCGTCAACGAATTCTGAGAGGACCGCATTTCGACGATTCCATCTTCTTAAGAGGTGAGACGCTGAACGATGAGGACATTTCCGGTATTCAGCTTTGACCTTGAATTCCCCCTCCCTAGATACTTTTTAGTTCATTTTTTTTTTAATTCACGTGCATTGAGTGTTGTGTTATTTCTGATTGGATTTTATTTTAACTCAAAATTTTGTATTAATAGGGATTGTACAGGGTGTCCAAAAAGTTCCCGTACTGATGATTTGAGAACTTATTTTACAAAAACAATAGGTTTAAAAAGAATTATTTTTATGCCAATGATAAAAATCACTTTTAACACAACTAATGAAAAAATACTGAACTTACATTTATAATAAATGTTCAAAATGTCCACCCCTTTCTTGGAGACAAAGCTGAACCCGTTTGCGCATATTTTTCGAAACGCGTTTTAACATGCTAGGAGTGATTTCTTGTATCCTTTGGGTAATTGCAATTTTCAAATCATCTATTATTTGAGCATCACCTGCATAAACTTTGTCCTTTAAATATCCCCACAGAAAAAAGTCCGGGATGGTCAGATCAAGGGATCGAGGTGGCCAAAAATTTTTTTGAAATAAGTCGATCGCCGAAAAAAGCTTCAAGTATGCCCATGGTTTCATTACTCGTATGGCAAAATTAAATATACTTGAAAACAATCATGGGAAAAGATTTTTTAAATGTGGAGTACGGGAACTTTTTGGACACCCGGTACATTCAAGCGATATGAAAACTTTTAGGAGTGGTACGAAAAAAAATGTTACATAATATCATTAAATATTGTGACGAAGAAGCAGAAAAAGGGGAATTAAAAAACGGGAAAAAATTTAATAACATATAAAAAAACATAAATAATAAAAATATAAAAAAAGATCAATATTATTTTGTAAAAAAAGTAATTACCAAATTTTAAAAACATATATTCTTTATTTATTCTTCATAATTTAATCGTTATCGTTTATGCCCTTTATATTAAATAAAAATTGCTCTGAAATACTTTACTCTGCATTAGTACCTTTTTCCTTCTGGATTATTAATTATCGGTAATGTTTACATTTTGTAAAACCGTTAATCTTCATTATTAAATGTAAACATCCCTTTTTTTCATCTGTCCTCTCATCACTATTTTATCCACTTATACCCATCCTAACGCATGCGCAGAAGTGCGGAGAATTTTACTCTCCGTTGACAAACAGTACTCTAAAACGTGATGCTACAGGCTATCAGAAATGGCAAAAATTATTACGTGGTAAGTAACGAGCTTGAATGGCTCGTTACTTTTACAGGGGACAAATAATAAGAGAAGGGGTAGTAAAATCGCTTGGGGGTCGACCGCAGTTACCCCTTCTCCCACTCTACACGTTGTAAAACTCGTGCTTATTTCTTACAGTACATAGGGATAAACAAAATGGTTTGTAACAGAGACGAATACGAATTAATCATTTTTATGTCGTTCCAAGTGCGTTTTACCTAAAAATATTTAAAAATTTGATATTTTTATACTTAAAATATAAAATAGATATGATCGTTATATGATTCGTTTATAATATTATGTAGATTTAAGCAGTTTCAAGAGTATATTTTTTAGAATTAGGAAGTTTTTAATTCGAATTCGTCGATGATTAAAAAAATTTGTCTCTAGTCTCCAGAATTTCCTATTAAACATAAAATCAAAATATCTTCACGTTTGTTCTGATTAATCAAAATAAAAAATTGTGAAAATTTGCTTATATTTCTCAATTTTTTTTCTTAATCTCATACTTTTAGTCTTAATCTCATACTTTTATCCTCATACTTTTAGTCCTCTGTGATATTAATTTAATAGTTTGTTAACCCTTTCAATAAATTTTAACTTTGATGTTTAAATATTTTTCAAGCGAAAAAAAAATCTTTTTTTTTTTAAATTGATTGTATAAGGGGTGTCTGTTACAGGTTAACTCTGTCAAGCCCAAACATTTTCCCGTTGGTGTGGAGAGGGGGTGCTAGCTCGGGTGCCGTCATCGTCATCTGACTGCGATTCAAAATTATGAGGTCCTTCCCAAAATAGCCCCAGAGTTGCTTTACAACGGTACGTTAACAAAACTAAACCAATCCAAACTTGTACTCTTAAATTCTCTTATATTTCCGAAATAATATTTACGCAAAATAGCGTTAACTTTTTATTATGTTGGCTTTTGATAGTACAATTTCAGTAAAATGAGAGAGAGAAAAATAAAAAAGAAGGACTATTAGCGCCCTGGTGTGCATTGATAGCAGTTTGGTAGTGGACATATAATGGAAGTTCAGATGCCAGAGAAGTAATTAAAGATGCTTTTCTCAGCATTTTTTCAAGAAATCAGAGTAAACTTGAACAGAACCAGTGACATATGTGAACACTCCTCGACAGCTATCAATCTATCTGTGTTTATGCCGCAATTAGCTTGTCTCACATTTTTTTGTCGTTAATAACCTGCTCGATTGTATACCTGCTTAATCAAATTGCTGTTAGCAAATTGTATGTCTGTTCAATCAAATTGCTGCTCTAAAATTGTATAATTGCTCAATCAAATTGCTGCTTGCAAATTTTATGCCTGATCAATCAAATTGCTGCTTGCAAATTGTATATCTGTTCAATCAAATTGCTGCTTGCAAATAGTATGCTTGCTCAAGTAAAGTATTTTCTGTTACCAAGCTACGAACGACTGCTTGATGTCTTCAAAAGTAGTCTGTACGCTGATTTCCACTTGTTCTTCCCATGACCATAAAATCTTCCCACTTATCAGATCTCAAGAGTTTCCCACTATTTACTACAACCCCTATCTGTAGGAAATCTACACTTTGAGAAAGGGAGTATCAGTCACTACAGTCACAATCCTTCTCTCGTTAGCGGCAGCCAGTTCCCAAAATTTCTTGGGACACTAAGATAAAATCTCCCCACCAAATAGCGGGGAAAGCACATTTAACAAGTGTAACAGAGAATAGGAGGGATTTTCTATTATTCTTCTATTGTTAACCAACTATCAATCTCAAGACAGGTTTTTAAGTAGGATGCAAATTGTTTCGCACGACACCCCAGAATTCCTTTCCGAAATTGTTACGAAGAAGAAATATCACTTGTCACCTTGGTTCCAAAAACGACTGGGATCCGAATTGTATTGCTCTGTGGACGGGACTTTTAACGAGGTCAGTTGGAACTTTCTCACAATGAGGAAAGTACAGTTTCAATTCTACTTCTAAAACACGATCTGTATTGTACAGGGCTGTTGCACATTTGTATTTATTCTTCTTGCTCCAGTGAATAAGAATTCCGAGGATTCATCTCTATTCTTCTTTCAGTTGCATAGTTTCCAGTGAAAGATTGCTCAAAACTGGAATGTAGATTTCTTACGCTGGTTGTCAGCAAGTGAGCTTGCATATTTTGTCTGTCTCATAAGTAGGGGCAGATCTACAAGTTCTCATAATTTATAAATTAATCATTTTTTGTTTGTATCAATTTTAATTGATTTCAATGCTAATAAACTAAGCCTCATATTAGTCATTGATGGCCACCAATAATTTTTTTTATGATGTGTGTGTATTGTGTCTTACGATACTTGCAATTGACGAGCTCGCTGAGGTAGTCATCGATTTAAGCTTTATCAGCGTCTCTTGTTTTGTAGTAGCTCTAATTAGGGCCTAGAGTACGATTTTTGCTACTCACTCATCACGTTCGCTAGCACATCCCCCTTTTACAAGGGGGCACATTGACACACCTTACAGATGTTGTTATTAGTAGCATTTGCCAAGGACAAACTTAGCCGTGGCATCAGAGAGTTTTAAGTCGAAAGGAGAACCTCTTGTTTTGAAGTAGTTCCAACTAGAGCCTTTTTTATGGTCTATCAACGGGGATTGATGAAAACAATTTAATATAAAATAATACTAAATGAATGCCGTAAACGATAATATGTACTAAGTATACATGGTACTTTGACTTGTAAAATCTCTTAAGTAGATTTTTTGACTGCATATTAGTGCATACATATTATTCTTTAATTAAGTTCCTGAGACAACTATAGGATTACAATCGCATTACATGTGAAACAGAGCTCTTTGGTATATAATGTACTGGAAACGGATTCAGTTGCGAGCTAAGGAATTGTTCCCATCCAATATAGCTGCATTGGATTAACTGAGAACTTGACAGTAGCATACTTATTTTACTGAATTTTCTGTATCAGTTATAATAAAAACTGGTGTGTGTGTGTGTGTATGTGTGTGTATGTGTGTGTGTGTGTGTGTGTGTAACTCAAAAGATTGGAAATATCTTAAAAATCGTGAAAATGGGCAATTATTTTTTTAACCAAAAAGAATTTAGCGTATATTTTACTGAAAAAATATATTATTATTTCGCAAATATACTTGGGCAATAGGAGCATAGATAAAATAATCTGAATTTTCACTCGAAAGTTTCTTTTATAATTAAAACTTGAAAAAGGTCTGGAACTTGCTTCATTAAGAGACCAGTTTCGATTCTTGCAAACAATTACTTGACTCAGAACTAGGTATTTTTTAAAAGTTATTTTATATAATTTTATTTATAAATTTGTTTATTTGTTTTATCTTTGAGGTTGAATGATATTTTCTTTCTCCTCGTTCTATCCATTTATATTTTAAATTTTCAAATTGCAGTTTTGAATATGAATAATTAAAACAAGCAAATTAAAATCTATTCAGAATATTATCAACGGATGCTCTTGTTTAATTTTAATGTTTCTACTCCGAATTTTTCGCGAATTCATTTTTTTCCCTCTGGCATCTTAAATCCACGATTTATGTAATAATTAAATATCACCAATAACTCAAATTTATTTTAATTAGTATGATGGCAAAAAGGTTTTTATTTCTGAAATATTTTCGTCTATTAATCACGTCCATATCTTGTGTCCTCAACAACGATAAGAAAGAATTTTTAAAGAACCTATTTCGCGTAACGGCTTGATTGCCATGCAGTGCATTCAAATAAATAAAATTTGATTCAAAAAAAACTTTGAACATGAGTTATATTAGGAAATTTTATTGAACATTAGTTGTATTTAAATTGATCTTCAGAGTTTATTACATTTACCTTCTTAGTTGTTGAACCTTCTTAGTTTTACCTTCTTATTGTTTTTTAATTTATTGAAACATGTAGTCATATTTCATTTATGAATATGTTTTACTGTTTATTTATTTAATATATATAAATTATTATAACTTTTTACATTAAAAATAAATCTTTACAGAGTTTTTAGTTTAAAATTCCATTTTCTTTTCCTATATTGATTTTTATATCCAATTATTTCGAAAAGCTGAATAAATGGAATTTTTACTGCCATTCCTTCAATTTTAAATTAGCTATGTTCGGTTTTATTGTTAAAATTGTTTTTAAATATTTTAAATAACAGTTTTCCTAACATATTGTTTTTAGAACAACTATAAGTAGTTTCAAATAGGGGGGTGGGATTCTTGAGCCTTTCGTTTCAAAATAACAGCACTGAAAAAAAAGTTATAAATTACAACTCAATTTCAAAATCTGTCAGTTGTTAATAGAGCGGAAATAACATGACTTCTAATTACTCTCTTCCCACAATTTCTCAATTTAACCCTCTAACAAGTGGTTTTCCAACTAGGGAAGTGCGATGATTGAATCGGAAAACAATGACACGGGATTTCCTTTTCCAACCCCTCGTACCGTCGCGTGCTAGGCTTGTGTAGCCACCTGTTTCCATCTGCCCTAGGGGACACACGGCCTTCATGGGCTCTTCGTTAACCCTTGACAGCCGGTACTCGATCCTAACATTAAAGCTTACCCATTCTTAACTGAGGCGTTTATTTTGGATTTTTTTCTTTTTGTTTTACGATTTTTCTTTTTCTTTTTCTTTGTTTTTTGCGTAGATCTATTAAGTAAAGAATTCTTCTCTCTTTGCTGATAGGGAAGTCAGTAAGTGACCAGAGTTTTTCGATTGTTTAGCTTAAATCGTAGAACAGAAGCTTAGGGGGGGGGAGGGAGATAGTAAAGGGTTACGGTCGGAATGAATGAACTTTTAACGAGAGACGTAATTGCTTTTTGTTAGATCTGTAAATGCCCTACTTAAATTCTTTTATTTTTGTGGTCTTTGTAAAAGACTATTTTCGTAGAACATTAACCTTCGTTTTTCTCCTCCTCAACTTGTTACTTAATTAGGAATTATCTATTTTTCTTTTTAAAGTTATTTGTTCTATTTGTTACTGGTATCGGAACTGTTCTATTTGCTCATTTTCTTTTCATGAATATACAACTAGATACTTAAACGCAGTGTAATTAATTTAGTTAGGCTTCCGCTCAATTACTGATATTATTATGTTAACCCATTTGCTATCAGATGTATTATGGTTACCATTAATCATGCTTTTGCTTTGATTTTTAAATTTGGCAATATTAGTTTTATAATATCATTAGTTTGTGTATACTACTTTTATTACTTGAATGATTTATTTGTAAAGTAATGAATTACCACTACGCATGAATAATATGATTATCCCAATTAAATGTAGTGTGAGCCGGTCTCCTGGCACAGAGGTAGCGCTTCTTCCTTGTGATCTGGGAGTCCTGGTTAGGGCTCAGTTGTTCTTTTGAGCTCTATTTGTCAGGCGTGTAAATGTGCCCCCCCCCTGTAAAAAGGGATTTTGCAAGCGGATGTCATGAGTGTGTAGCTAGCTGTAGGCCCTAGTTGACTCTACTTCAAAACAGGACGCTTATTTCGGCTTAAATCCGCTGATGTATCAGCGGGTTTGTCCATGGCAAGTGCCCAACAACAACAACAAATATAGTGCTCATTGAAAAAAAATGTCTGATAAATATTCATACAAATCATTATATTAGTAGGCAATAGAATGATGTTGCCGGCGTCCCGGCACAGAGGTAGCACGTTTTACTCGTGATATGGGCGTCCCGGGTTCGAGTCCTACTTATGGCATGGTTGTTCTGTGTACTATCCGTAAGGTGTATAAATGTGCCTCCCTGTAAAAAGGGGCTGTGCAAGCGAGTGTGTGTGTGTGTGTCATCCTCATATGAGCTAGAAGTCAGACTTCTGCCCTTGGGTGCTCTGGGGTCCATATCTTCCGAAGCTCCTGCACCCCTCTATACGTTGTAAAAGCAGACGCATCATCATCACATAGTGATATATGATAATAAGAAAATCGTAATGACGAAAACATAAAAAAATGAATAACTTTTTAAAATATGCGCTGAATTATTTTCAAAATGTCATAAATATGAGGCAATTGAAATTCATGGAAATAATTTTTAAGTCTGATTGCATTCTACCAAGATTGTTTTTATATTTCTGAAATTCTGTAATTGATTTTTAGGATAACCAAAATTAATCAACAATTCTGATCAATAGAGGATGACAACGGGATGAATCGGGTCATATAATACTAGGATTGTGAAATTATTCACTTCATTTATCACATTCTTGAAAATATTTGAGCAAAAAGAGAGTCAAGATAGTCACTTGACTTGAAAAATCGCTCAAATTTTCTTATTATTAATAAGTCTTTAATTTTTTTTATTTATTTTAAAATTTCATAAACCCTGTTGAAAACACATCGAAGAAACATTAGATTTTGTAAATTTTCATTGCCCGGATACGGATAGACTCAGAAGAAAATTAAGATCCAAGTGGTGTGGGTACAGCGGACGTTTCTATAGCGGACACATAAGATTTCATGATCAGAGCGGACATATTTTTTCACCATCTTAGAACAGATAAAGGGTGCCGATAAAAAAAATACTTTCAAAATTCACCAATATAATTTAAAACTGTTTTTAAGTGGCAAATTTCAAGTGGGATAAAGTTTTTTAAACCGAAGTTTTCTATTTTTGCACTATTATCGAATTAAAAGGATAAATACATTTTTGCCAATCAAATTTAATTATTTATATTAAGATATTATAATGTGAATTTTAAAAGTAGCAAAATGTAATGAAAATAAAAACGTTTAAAGAAATATTTAAAAATTAATATTAAGTAACAGTATAATGAAGGATAGGAACGAATTTCGGGGATCCCAGGACGAATTTCAGGGATACATTTTCTGTACAACGACGTGTCTTTTCTTTTACGCGTACCCAACTCATTCCTAATTTTTTTTTGAGGTAAACGGTGTGGGTAATCATCTGCAACTAAACGTTCTTTTCTTTTTTTATATAGAGTAAATTTGTTGAAGTGGCTATAGATTCCATCACAGATTTTTTTGGCCATATAAAACGACATGCACATTGCATAAAGATCAAACATCTTCTAAGAAAATGAGAAAGGCCTCCTCTCTCAAAAGTATCGGCTTATCTCTACAACAAGTGCAAGCTCGAAACCACACAATAGATGACATATGACTGATTAGGGAAACAACACAATAGGTACAAGAATGTCCGCTCTGCCGTGACCTTCGAGAATTTTTGCCATGATCCCTCAAGGGTCACGGCTCTGCCCACCCAACTCCCCTCATGTGTCTGCGATAGCCACTGTCCGCTCAGACCACATCTGCTTCGGCCACGTAACCATTATCCCTTGCCATAATTAAAAGCAAGTTCTGCCTTTGATTAATGTCTCTTGTTTAACAACAAAACATGTCACCTGAGATAAATGGCTCATTGTTGCAGTGCATTTAGCATAACATCAAATGAAAATGAAATATAAATTTTTCCGCTTGTAGATGTAATAATCAGATATATAATTTGAGATCAAACTTGCTTTCAAATAGAAGCAAGTTTTGCTTTCGTGAAAGTAAAGGCAAGCTGTAAAAACCATCAAATTCTTCTTGTCTAAATGTACAAACACTGTCTTCCGAAACTCATTTCTGGACGTGGTCTTCGAAGAAGTAATTTACTCAAAGCAATTTAAGAATGTCTTACTACAGAAGCGCTATATTGCAAGATCTACTAAGGTACTCTTCTACAAAGTTGTTTTGTAGAAGAGGAATTGGGAGATTAGAATTTGTTAGGACGAAGCGAGCGGACTATTTTTCTCGCGTAGTAGTATTTGTGTGATTACACTTCTGTCTTCATTTCCGCTTATTCAGTCGCGAACTTCTGAACATGATGGTGTGTGCGTAACCGTTAATACCTATGTTCTTTTCTTGTCTATATAAAACAAATTTGCTGTCTCCAAGAACCATGATGATATTTATTGAAAATTAACAACAAATTGGTAGCAGTACCGTGGCTCTGGTTAGTGGTAAACAAAATGTGGTTTATGTTTCGGTAAATTTTTAAGTGAACTGTGTAACTAAAACGAAATTGTCAGCATGGATAAATTAAATGTCCCTGAACTGAATGGAACTAATTACTTTATTTGGGCTTTGAAAATACAGGCAGCGCTGAGTTTGAAAAGATTGGACTCTGATATCTGCAGTAAAACTAGACAGTCTAAAAAAAAAACATAGAAAGAGATGCAGTAGAGAGGAATCAGGAAAATTCGGACGCCGTTGCTTATATCAAGTTATCATTGTCCGACGAACAGGCCTATAGTTCGCAGCAGAGGAAAATGGTGAAATTCTTTGGGATAAAATAAAGTCAACATTCACTGGTCAAGCAGAACAACGCAAAATAGATGCCAGAAATGAAATGAAAAATCTTCAAATGAAAGTAAGGAATCGGCAAACGTTTATGTTGCTAGAAGAAGAGGAATGCCTACGAAGTGTCATTCTTTAGGATTGGATGTCACATCTACGGAGCTTGTTTAGTATACAGAGTGAGGACTGAAAGGAAAATTCTCTAAAATACGATAAATTTTCAAAACCCAACGTGACAAGTCAAAAGATGAAGTTTTAAAAATTTTGCTTGAAGAAAAAAATACCGGCTATTTGCCAACGAGTACTCGCGCTGAAGAAGTCAATGCGAAAGTGTTTTATTCTAGAAAAAAAAAGTTCAGGTGTAAGGATTTGTTATATCTGCAGACGTCTAAATCATATTGCCAAAGATTGCTTTTACAAAAATAAAAATGCTGGTCGAAGAACTCTATGTAATGAAAACAATAAAAGACAAAATACACCACACCATGCCAAACAGTCAACAAAACAACAAAGTGTTAGTGATAATGCGTTTACTACTTCTCATCAGCAAGAAAGAATAAGTGATAAAATATGGTCGTTGGACAGTTGAGCTTCTTGTCATATGGGCAAAGACAGTATGTGGTTTGAAAAATTAATCCCTAAAACAAAGGATATTTTTTTAGCAGGTAAAGATTATAATATTTTGTGCGAGGGAATCGGAACAGTTAAAACAAAAACTGTAAGTAATAATCCGACAAATTTAACAATTACTAATGTTAGCTATGTTCCTGAATTAAGATATAATTTATTGTCAGTAACTTGTTTGATGCATAAGGGTTGTAAAATTAAATTCAATAATAATTGGATTTTGATTTTTGATAAAGATAATAATTTAATTATTAAAGCATTTAAAAATAACAATAGATTAGAATTATATTTAGAATCATTGTATAATTCAAAGTGTCACTTTTCTAAGCAATCCTCTAGTAATCATGATATTTGGCATTGCAGATTATGTCATTTAAATACTAAGTATATGCTTAAAAACGAAAGATTATATTGATATTAATGATATGAAAGATTTTAGATTTGAAACTTGTGATATAAGTAAGATAACCAGAGAAACTCATCTTAGTGGTGATGTAAATTAAAGTTCTGAAATTTTTGAGTTGATTCGCGTCAATCAGACGCCGCTATAGGAGGTGAAAACGAAACACCAGATATTGTGTTACGTAGTAATAATATCGTTAATCGGATCCCAATCAGGCGTTCGGTAGGGCTCAAATCTAAATAAATATCAACTAATGTAGCTCATAACATTCCAAATACATACTTAGAAGCAAAAAATAATGCCGATTGGAAGAACTGGGAAATAGCAATGAAAAATGAATTGGATTCGTTAAATAAACACGAAATTTGGGAAATAGTAAACTAACCTGTAACAACAAAATTAAAAAAAGGCAAACGGGTATATTCTTTAAAGCCAAGTAACTTAAGTGAAACGAAATATAAAGGGAGACTTGTAGCAGCAGGTTTGAATCAAATAAAAAATAAAGATTATTCTGAGTGAATAAACCCTTAGTAAACATCCAATCTTTCAGATTGTTAATTGCACTTGTATCGAAATTAAATTTATTTTTAAAGTTTTTTTAATGTTAAAACTGCATATTTATATAGTGAAATCGAAGATACCCTTTATATTTTACCTCCACCTGGTTATGAAAAATTAATCGGAGATGAAAAAATTTGTAGGTTGCGAAAGAGTAAACTGGTATACGACTATAAAATATAAATTAGAAAAATTTGGATTGATGCAACTAGCTTTTGACAATTGTGTGTTCATTAAAACTGTTGGTAAAGATATTTTTATATTATGTATGTATCTAAATGATAGAGTAATTTTTTCTCAAAATGATGAAATGTATCAAGAAATAGTAAATAACATCAAAATCATATATATATATATATATATATATATATATATATTGCGTAAAACACAAGCATGAGCTGTTGAGATATCAATGCCCCAGTTCTTTGCAATGGCAACGAGGAGATATTTAATTTGTACCAATGGAGGAGATAACTTATTTGTGCTAATGAAGGAGATAATTTATTTGTACCAATGGATGAGATCATTTATTTGTGCTAATGAAGGAGATAATTTGTTTGTACCAATGAATGAGTTAATTTATTTGTGCTAATAAAGGAGATAATTTATTTGTACCAATGTTTGTTTGTTTAACAGCAGATGCTATAACTTGCTGGCTATCAGGGATTCCAAGTTGTTTTGCAGAAGACGAATCAGAATGAGTGAAAGTAAAGATATATTGGGTTATAATCGATCGATTCAGTAAATAAATCACTGAATAACAGAAGCACCTGCCAGTGCGAGCCAAACAATATGCACAAAGAGACAGGAAGGGGGAAACTCGCATTCCTATCCGTCTGCGGACGGAGTCGAAGATTCGATAAGTATAACATGTTTGACAGACTGTATTGTTCGAAGCGTAAGGCGGGGAGTATTTTGAATAGAGGTAGGAACCCTCTAGACTCGGGGAGTTCTTTACAGAAAAAAGAAAACAGGTAGAATTTGGGCCAGCCCCCCTTTTCTTGCTATTTTTGTAAGCCTTTGAAACGAATTCTACCTGTTAGAACCTGATTCTAGCGGCTAAAAGAAACATAGGGGTAGAATGACCTAGAAGTCTCAAGACCCGACTTAGTGCAGTTGGGGCCCGGGGCAAAAATTTCTTTAGGGCCCCCTCTACTTCGATACTTTAGTAAAGAAGAACATTCATTAAAAAAGGAAACGTAAAATGAAATTTTTATTCGATTTGAGTCCCCCATTTATATCGGGGACCCAGGGCAACTGCCCCACATGCCCCTGCCTTAGTCAGGCCCTGGGAAGTCTCTCGTAACAATAATCGGTCACAATATGAAGTTTCTGAGAAAACGACTTGGACTGAAAGGCAAGAAAAATATTAGCAAGTAATATTAAAAATTTTAATTCAATTCTTACTAAGGTCAATTAAGAAATTTTTATTTTTGTTACATTTTATTAAATAATTTAATAGTTTCACTTTACAACGGAAGCAGGGATGCAGTAACTTCTGCGAGTATGAACCCCAGAGCAACCGAAGGTAAAAGCCTGACTTCTAGCTCTCACACGTCAAAAACCTTTTTTAAGAGGCGAACTCCATTAATACATTTCATTCATTCATCCACTAATTGTAATTTAGATCTGATACAAAGAACGATAACCTCTGCCCCAGTATCCCCAGTGGTATTACTCTCGATATAGAGGACTTAGTCACACAGTCCTCGGCTAGAGCAGGGGCTCTCAAACTTTTAGACATTGCGCCTCCCTTTTTAGATTAAGTATTTTGGCGACCCCCCCCCCAAAAAAAAAAATTAACCCTGTCTAAAGTTTAGACAAAAATTTACGCCAGTTGGGGTAACGCAATACAGATTATAAATGTTTAATTTTCTTTATCCTGTATTATTTTAATTCGAAAGTACTTCCAAATGAATCCGAAAAATCGATCAATTAACGATGTTTAATTTTAAATGCCTCAAACATTAAGAAAATAAACAGAATCGTTTGAAATAATCGGCTGAAAACATGTTAAGCCTAACTTTATTGGTGTGGGAAAAAAACAAACTGAATTCGTTACGTATTTGGCGAAGGGGAAATGAAATTTTTTTGGAGAGAAAGTTAGTTTTTAGTTAATAAATAAAAAAGTTAATGAATAAATACTTGAAAAAATTGTATTAACATTAAATGTCATCCACTACAAGTGTTTAAAAATTTACTTGAACTAGAGTGGATGAATAAAACGACGACGAAATGAATATTAACGATTGAAAATTTGAACAAGATATACGTATATATAGGGTGAGTAGGAAATTACTGCAAATGTATTAAAGTCAAAAGAGTGGTTTAACACTTATATATTTTTTACTTTTTGCAGTAAATGAGCGACTATATTAAATGAAAAAGGAATTAAAATCATACTCATTTATAGGATTCACTTTGAAAAGTGCTTTGTATATTTTGAATAAAAACGATAATGAAAATCCACTTAAATTTACTTGACGTTAACTATAGAAATACAAAAACAAATAATTAATCATTTTATTACCGAAGCAAGGAAGACCTCTTTAATATTTTTTTTTTAATTAGAAGAACAATTTTATTTTTTTACATAAAATAAAATGAGTGATCCTGAGATACTTCAAAAGGAAATTCCTCTCTAAACTTACTCTGAATCTATGTACTCTGAATTTCACTGTTGTTAATTGGACCAATTCTAGGTAATTATCCAAGTTTTTGGAATAATTTATATTATTTTAATTGATTTTTATCACTTAATGATTGTAAAGCTTAACAAAATTAGGATTGTGGAAGATACCTCAAAAATAAAAGCATCCAATTTTTGTATGCTTTAAAATCTTTTCATAAAATTCTGAACACAATTTCGTGCAATGCATAGCTTTAAAAATAATAGCACCGCATTTATAAAAATTACAAACAACGCGATAAAAATATTATTTGCAGCAGGTATTAAATTTATACAAAGTAAAAAAATGTTAAATTAAGAAAAATAATGCTAATTTTTAAACAATCGTTTTTCAAATTAGTCTCATGTTCTTCGCTTCTTAAAAAAAATAATGCCTTAATAATTAATTGTCATTATGAGAATTTAGTCTTTGCCAATAAAAGCAAAATGAGTAGCAAAGGCTTCATATAAAGGTATGTATAAATATATCATTAAACTTATTTAAATTAGTTAAATCATTTGACAAGTGCCAGTGTAGAAGGAGAGCAGATGATCAGTCGCTGGTCAGGTCATTGGCTTTTACTAAGAGCTTTCATTTCAAGGACACGTAGTGGTCAACAGTCTCGGCCAGCCAACAGTCCTTTCGGACAATCCACTCATTTTTACTTCTTACAGTTACCCCCCTCTTGAAAACCCCATCTTGACAGAACTGTTTAAAATACAATAGAGCACTGACCACCATACTTCAAGGATGGTTATTCTTCTCAGGAATGTGGCCTCCCTCGGCTCCATTCAAGAGTGACCATCCCACACAAGAGCAGGTGGAACTGCTAAGACCTCTTTTGAGAGTTTCTTTGTAAAAACCGCCCAATCTTCCTCCAGTGTAAGCCTACTTCCTCTGGAAGTGAGTAACCAGTTGTATTTAGAGAGGGCGCCGGTGTTGAAAAGCGACAAGTCTTTGAGAACATCGAATAAAAGAGAGGAAATCCTTAGTTCAAGTAAAAATGATATGTTATTTTCTTGAAATCTTTGGCTTAGATAAATAAAGGCAGTTATTGAGACGTAAATGATATGTTCATTTTGAATATTCTTTTCCTTTACGAGAACTATGATGTCAACTAATTAGCAGCTGAGTTTCTTGAATGTCACTGAAATGATCCATATTTTAATAATTTTAGTCCTGATTTTCTCAGCTGAGTTTTCTTGAATGTCAATGGAACTATCCATGTTTTAATAATTTTAGTCCTGATTTTCTCAGCTGATTTTTTTTGAATGTCACTGGAATGAACTATACTTTAATAATTTCGATCCTTAATTTCTTAGCTGATTTTCTCGGATATCACCAGGACCTGACTAAGGCAGGGACATACGGGGTAGTTTCCCTGGGCCACACATAAGTGGGAATCCCCATATCGAATAGAAATTTTATTTTGCGTTTTCTTTTTTTAATGGATGTTTTTCATTACTAAAGTAGTGAAGCAGAGGGGGCCCCAAAGAAGTTTTTGCCCCGGGCCCCAACTAAGCTAAGCCGGACCTTGGATATCACTAAATCCTAAATGGTGGTGTGGGTACAGTGGACACATTTTTTCACCATCTTAGAACAGATAAAGGGTGCAGATACATAAATACTTTTAAAAATCACAAATATATTTTAAAACAGTATTTTAAGTGGCATTCATTAACTGCCTTAATTATCAAAATTTAAATCCATTTCGGTCCAAAATTGAAAAAAAAGATAAAATAATTATTGGTAATATTTTTGATGATGTTCCAGAAATAATGTATTCTTTAATGGCGTAATCCGATTTAAAGTGTGAAGTTTATTTTAAAAAACAATAATTGGAAATCTAGATAAGTATGCATTTCTTTTAGTTATTAATAATATAAATGAATTATGTAAAATACTTAATTACTTAGAATCATTTGCAAATATCAATAATAATAAAGATAATATTGTTAACTCTCTTTTAGAAATTATTATTGAATTACTTACCAAATTAAAAACTTTTGAATCTGTAAATCTTTAAAAGAATAAACTTTTATATATATATTTCTATTTTAAAATTACTTTAGTGATTTTAAATTGTACTGATTGAATTTTTGCTGGTATGTTAATAATTGGTTTATACCGTTGATTAATGTAATATATTTTAGCATAATTCGTTGTAAAGTATATATAATATAGTTAATCAGCAATGTTGTGTACATGTTGTAATATAATATGTATGTTTGCTATTATACATTTCTAACTTACTTTGCTAGTAATTTTATTTATCCTGGAATTCATTCAAAAATTTAAAAAACCCTGGCTTGCTTTTAAGAAGTAAAAAATATTTTTAAATAAATTGACTTAACTTATCATAATCATAGCCTTTTCTATGAAATTTATGAGAAATTGTAATTAATTTACTCCAGAATATTTTTTAATTAGTTTAGCATTTTGTAAGAACTTGTATACTTCATTAAAAATGTTTTAAATGAAATGATTTAAACTGTCTTATACTTGACAATTCTTTTTAAGATTTATGAGAGAAATTGTATATATATTGCACTCTAGAATATCTACTTATTTGAATTTTTTCCCTTGTCAGAGCTTGTATATTTCTTGTAGAAATGCTTTTAAATAAAATGGTTTAAACTTTCATGTTCATGACTATTTCTTTAAAAATTTATGAGAGAAATTGCACTCCAGAATATAATATAATTGCTAGAATAAAATTTTAAAAGTCAGATTTAATTATAAAGAAGTATTTTAAAAATCAAAATGCTTCGTATTTAATTTAACCAGTATTTTAAAACATTCAGACTATAGAGAAAGCATGAAACTACACTACGCTCTCCGTTCGGCTGTTGAGATCGCCAGACTACTGAGGATGACTCATTCCAGCCATCTGGAGGCTTTATACATTAGGGGGTGTTGAATGGCCACGGGTTCCCTCACGGATTTTTCTGACGATTTAAGAAGATATACTCACTTCTTAAGGATCAAACATCTCCCGAGAAAATGAGAAAAGACCTTATATCTCAAAAGTATCGGCTTATCTCTACAGCAGGTGCAAAGCTCGAAACTGCACAATAGATGACAAGTGATTGATTAGGGAAACAACACAATAATTGCAAGAATATCCTCTTAACCGTAACCTTCGAGAGACTCTACCGTCATCCCTCAAAGGTCACGACTCTGCCCATCCAGCTCCCCTCATGTGCCCGCTGGAGTTACTGTCCGCTTTGACCACATCCGCTTTGGCCACGTAACCACTGAAATGGTCTACATTTTAATAATTTTAGTCATGGATGTCTTAATTGATCTATATTTTAATAATTTTAGTCTTGACTTTCTCAGTTGAGTTTTTTGAATGTCACTGGAATGATCTATATTTAAAACTTTCAGTCCTGAATTTCGCTGCTGATTTTCTTGAATGTCACTGGAATGATCTATATTTTAATATTTTCAGTCCTGAATTTCTCAGCTCTCTCTGAGAGATCAATTATCCATTTCGCTTTTTGACCGACGGTGTGTGCCTTTCTCCTTCTAAGTGTATAGAAATGCCAAAAAGAAAATATATTAAGCAAGATGAAGTTCTTAATAAATTTTATGAACTTGATTCAGAAGACGATGACATTGATATTGTATTTCTTCCACCAGAAACTGCAGAAACTAGCGATGAAAAAGAAGGAAATGATAATATTTGCATTTGTGAGGATAATGTTTCACCAAATGATACAGCAGGACAAACTGAAATGCATTCAAAAAAGAAATCTAATTTCTCGAAAATCGGTAGTAATAGTAAAAAAAAAAAAAAAAAAAAAAACACTTGAAATGGGTGAAGAAGAAACCAGACAATTTACCTCAACAACAACAAAAAACAAAACAGAGCTGAAAAATAGGAATTCGCTGAAAAAAGTGGTGGCGGTCAATATTTACAAATTACATTGACGTTGCCTTAACAAATGCATGGAAATTGTCAAAATTATCAACTATCGAAAATAAAAAGTCACTCTTCGATTTGAGAAGAGAGGTTTTCTTATTATTTTTGAAAACTCCTTTTGAGAATGGAGATTTTGGTAAATGTGCTTCAACAACCGGAAAAAAAGAACCTTACATTAATAGTAAACCTTTAGTGGGTAGCCACTTGTTTATAAAGTTAGAGGACAATAGAAGACTGCGTTACATGCAATATCACAGTCAGGCGATATACAGATGCATAGATTGTAAAGTTGCGTCGCATCGTAATTGTAGTAAAAGTTTTTACTTAAATTCATACAAGTTTGTTGTCAACAAATAGAATCCTATAATAAATTAGCTTCTTTTAATAGCATTTGTGGTTTTTAAAAGCATAGAAAAATTGGAGAGATTTCCAGAAATCAATTCTGAGTAATTTCTCACAAGTTCAACTCTGAACTCTTGCTTCGCTGACGTTGCGCGAATGCAACACTCGATTTCTCAAAGTCTAAGCCAAATTTTGAAATTTTTTACTATAAATTATTGTTATATACCCCCAAATTAATACATAGTAACGTTTGTAAAAAATGGGTTAATTATAAATAGAATAGCAAGTATTTTAAAGTGTTTTTTTTTTCAACATTCGCTTGCAAAAGTAACTTTAAAAAATTATCTTCAATAAAAAAAATCCATCAAACTTTTGTTGATTAATTAGTTTAAATTAAACTTATTTCATTATTATTTCCTTTTTATACTTCACTTGCTCATTCACCTTCAAATTTTAGTTAAATGATGAGAATTTTAGGGGGAGAAAAAACAGGGCTCTAGGTAATTTTCATTTGACAAAGAGATACAATCAAAAATTTTAAAAAAATTATTATAAAAGAAATTAGAAGGTTGTAACCAGGAAACACTGTTCGATTCCAGAGAGATTCCCTATTGCTTTCGACACTTCAAAGTAATTATAGCACCAACCGGCTCTTTTTGAATTATTTATATTTATTACAATTATAAAATACAACACACACACACAAAACATTTACATTAACTGCTGTTAGCTAAAAAAATTTGTGAAACGCAGGGCCTGACTAAGGCAGGGGCATACGGGGCAGTTGATCCGGGGCCCCACATAAATGGGGGGCCTTCAAATTGAATAGAAATTTTATTTAAAGTTTCCTTCTTTAATGAATGTTCTTCATTTCTAAAGTAATAATGCAGAGGGGGTCCAAAGAAGTTCTTGCCCCGGGCCCCAATTAGGCTAAATCGGGGCCTGGTAAATCGACAGATATGAACAAATGTTCAGTTCTAGTATCTACAATACTGATTGCGTTATTGTAGTTCGCTTCTCCGACAACAGGTGGCGTTGTCCTCATTCCGCTTAAATATATCATTATATCATATGGCATATATATGTCATTTTATTTTTTATTAAAAGAGATAACGACATTTATTTAAAACGTGTTCTATAAGAATATGTAACGAATGTTGCTATAAATCAAATAAGTAATCTTTCATTCATGAGACTGTTATCTTCTGTTATTTATTCATCAGAAATTGTTTCATCACTTCTGATGAATTAACGGCAAATATTTTTTCATATGTTTAATTATATTTGTGAAAAGATATTTTATATTAGCCCTCTTAAAAATTGAGTAAATTTAGTTGCTATAATCTAATATACAGAAAAAATAAAATAGAATGAAAGACAATTAAAAAGTACACTTTTTATGCTTTACCAGGAATTTTAAAGTATAAATTTAAAAAAAAATTACCTCATTCAATTATCAATAGATTAGTTTTTTTTTTTCATATTTCAAAGGAAATAACATTAATTAAACATAAAAATTTAATTTACCTTATTAATTTATTCAAATAAAGTTATTCTGAATTTTTATTCCTTCTCTTTCAGATTAAAAATATAATTTTTTGGTGGAGGCGTTGCAATCGCTATTGTATGGAAAATTATAAAACTGAAAAATTCTAGTTTTTACAAAGTTTCATTCAATTTGACTTATTTTTTGCTTTTAAAGCTGGGATTTTGTATTCTAATTTTCACACATTTCTCCATGTATTAGAGCTTCTTTTTATGCATTTATATATTCCCGATGCCAATTTACTATTTTAATATTTTTGAACATTCATTTTTAAGGAATCTATTAAGTTATTTAAATTTTGATTTCTTACCAGTTATTTTCCCAGGAAAAAAATTAAAAACTTCCGAAATTGTATATTTATAGTAATGAATTATAAATTAAAAACCAAAAAACAGAAACTAATTTAAGTTTTTAATAATCTATATTTCAGTACACAAATAATGATGTGTTTTTTTGAAATTTTTCATTACATTTACTTTACAGGTTTAAAAAAAAGAAAAAGACATCTGCCTTTCTAAAATTACTGGAAAAATATTGGACTCATCTGATGCCAAAGTATTGTGTCAAACAGTAAATCAGGAGAGTCGAAATCCGATTCTGTCAATGAAGAATGAAATTCTACTGTTCCGATTCTGCCAATGAAGAATGAAAGTCTGCTGTTCCGATTCTGCCAATGAAGAATGAAAGTCTGCTGTTCTAATTCTGCCAATGAATTGGTTTTGAAATTTTTCATTACATTTACTATACAGATGTTTTTTTTAAAGAATCTTCCTTCTAAAATTATTTTTAAATTGCTGGAAGCATCTGATGACAAAGTATTGTGTCAAACAGTAAGACGGAAGAGTCGAAATCTGATTCTGCCAATGAAGAATAGAATTCTGCTGTTCCGATTCTGCCATTGAAGCACGAAATTCTACTGTTCTGATTCTGTCAATGAAGTCCGAAATTCTACTGCTCCCATTTTCGAATTCTGCCAAAGAGATTAAGTTTGAGCCTAGTGCGCGTTAAACCTAACGTTGAAGATTTTTTTTTTTAAAAAAACTTTAATCACTTAACTATCCCAAAATAACCCTAGTATTACTTCAATATTTACTAAATTTTTGAATGAATTCGATAATAAAACTTGTTAATAGCAAAAATGATGCTAGACATCGTCATTAAATAAAAGGTAACACGATTAATGGAAATAAGCAATAGTATAAATTTGATCGTTTAGAAATCAAACTCTGTGATAAGTACGTATGCGCAATTAGAAAGTCACAATGCGCAATTCGAACGCCCAAATTGGGAAAATCAGCTGTGGTAACAAGACTTGAATATATCTTACCTTCTAAAACACTTTCGCGCATGCGCTAAGATGAGTTTAATTCGTTAAAATAAAAGGGGGGAAAGATGAAAGGAGGAGATATTTACATTTAGTAAAACTCGAATTACTCATAGACTAAATTAAAATAAACTAATAACGTCAGAAACGATACGATATTCTCATACATGTAAGAAAAAAATTGAACGAAAGAATATCCAATAAGGAGGGAATCAAGGTCAAAGAATGACGAACGGTTCCAAAAATAGCCGTAATAAATGCGCGTGCCCCCTTTTTCCTAAAAAATTGAAAATGCCTGATTTAGAACCAATCCAAATTTGCGATCATCCTGTCCCCTTTGTGAACGAATACAAATACTTAGGATTGATTTTAGACGCAAAATTAAGCTTTAATAGTCATATTAGAGCAGCCCTCACCAAAGCAACTGGTATGAGTATTAATCTCTACAGCTTAATTTCTCCTCGGAATAAGCTATCGATTAGACTCAAGCTTCTGCTCTACAAAGTCATAATAAGACCTGTTTTAATGTATGACTCCAAAATCTGGGGGGCCACATCAGCCCCAAACATCAAGAATTTGCAAGTTTTTCAAAACAGACAACTGAGCCGAATAGTTAATGCACCCTGGTAAGTCAGAGGAAAAATTATACATGATGACTTCCAAATTGAACTTGTTTCGGACTTTATCAAAAGAACATCATCAAAGTTCTTCGAAGAAGTACCCCAGATTCATAACGAGTTACTTCAATTACCAATTTACGCTCTTGCAGGTCCCAGTTCTCGTAAAAGGTCAAGAGCTGCCATTGACAATTGTTACATCAATTTTCCAGCAGTTAAAAAAGTTGCGAACTAATTAACTCTGTTACCAATCTGATGTTTTAAATTTTCAAAATTATTTCTGTTTAGGCTTTAGATAGCTCTGATGCACTACACGCATGAAATTTGAAATTTTTATTTTTCTAAAATTAAGCAAAATAATTTTATCAATCCCCATAGTTTAAGGCAAGTGCAATGTAATTCCATTTAAATTACTCTCAATTGTCCCATAAATAATATAAATCTATTATTTGAAATTAATAAAATTATTTTCAAAAAAATCATTAATTCCCAAATTTTATGACGTGAGAGCTTTATAGCGCTCGTCCAAACTAGTTCAAATTAATTTTTAACTTCCCTTAAACTTACAAATTAAAGTATTTATTCCAAATTATGATATGGAGGTGCTCGTGACCACTTAGTCACATCGCGGAACACCGAAACATCGCGATGTCGCCGTTGCCGTTTTCATCCTTCCGCGTCTGACTCCCTAGGGAGAAAGACTCGTCGAAAAATGGTCGTCTCAGTATACAAAATGTATACAACAATATACACAAAATGTATATATTGTATACTCAGTATACAATAGTATATGAACAGCAAAGGAAAAGAAACGTTGGTTAGTAATAGTCAGTTAATATTTATTCTTTTTGCATATTTATTGGTGTTTCGTGAATGTAAGGAACTAAATTGATTGAAAAAAGCATTAGTTGGTAGATTAGCTTTAATTAATCCTAATTATAGCATTTAATATCAATAGAAAACATAAATTAAAAGATCATTGATTAAAATAATTCCACCAAAATAGTCATGGAAATAAATCCACCAAATGCTGAAACACTATACAAACAACCTGAATCATGGAATATCATATATTCGTGAAAATAGATACTGTTTACTTATTTTTTACGAATATATGATATTTTATGATTATAAAACAGATAAATTATTACATAAATTTGCTAAGGCCTATTCTTTGAAAGCAATAAATCAATTATGAATGTAATAAATTAAAATGATTGTGAATGTAATAAATTAAAATGA
>JAOUZG010012691.1:7739810-7752784 GCA_026289955.1 Argiope argentata
GAAAGATACGGTTTATGTATTTTACGAATATAGGATATTTTATGATTATAAAACGGATAAATTATTACATGAACTTGCTAAGGCATGTTCTTTGAAAGCAATAAATCAATTATGAACGAAAACACCTATTTTAATTTTATATTTTACTCGACTCGGATTTTCGTATTGTGAAATCATAACGTTTGAAAAATTATTTCAATCTATACTTTTTGCTAACAGTCCGAGATGTTTTGCTGATGATTTAGTCATTGGATACAATCAACTGAATTTCGCAAATAATAACTCATTTCAATTTTTTATTAATTTCTATATTGCGAAAAACTCTTTAACATAAATATTATTTTAAATGAGTAAATAATGTTAAATAAATAACATAGAAGTTTCTTTCTTATTCAAGTTACGTTTTAACAAATTAGTGCTTATTATTTGATTATTTTAATTGCACGTCTAAAAAGTGAAGTATATTTGAATAATTTTTATTTTTAATACATAAAACATTTTATTTATAAAATTTCAACAATGTCAGAAGCGTTATGAAATGGTTTCCGAGTATAAAAGCATATGATTATACTAAGAAAAAGGCTTTAAATGATTTTTTTTGTTGTTGTAACCTGAATCAATAAATGTGCTGTTTGCAAAAGTCTGGAAAGATAAATTTTTATATATACCCCCTCCCCCAATCTTGTTACTCAACTTAAGCGAAACAGTTTTAAAATCATAAACTGAAAAGGGTTTCAGTTTTCTGAGAACAAGACTGGCCGAAATAAGAAACTTTAAATATCATTATTGTAAACTTTTTAAGATCATTTCCATGACTGCTTCGAAAAAGATCTGCCAATTTACGAATGCCGCTTTCTAAAGAGTTTCATCGATTGATCTAAAATAATGAGATTTAAAGCTTCATAATTCGCTAATTTTTAATTGAAGAAAAATGTTTTTTAAGAATTGTTTTACTTAGGATCAGGGCCTGACTAAGGCAGGGGAATACGGGGCAGTTGCCCCTGGCCCCCACATAATTGGGGCCCTCAAATCAAAAACTTTATTTTTCTTTTCCTTTTTTTAATGAATGTTCTTCATTACTAAAAAAGTGAAGCAGAGGGGGGCCCAAAGAAGTTTTTGCCCCGGGCCCCAACTAGGCTAAGTCGGGCCCTGCTTAGGATGACTAATAGAATCATGGGATTGAACAGAAAATTTGATTTCGTAATTATTTTGGCTCATTTTATTTTAATTTTATGTCGTCTCAAACAGCATAAAAAATAGTTTAATGCAAAATATTTTATTTATGCTAAATACTTGTGAGTCATCTTTCAGACTGTTTATTGTTGTTACAAAGTGCTACATGAAGCCAATGGATCCAACTGTTTCATCAAAATGTCGTATGTTTTGTATCATGTCATTTTAAAATACGACATTTTTAGATAACAGGAGATGTATGTCATCAGATGGTCGGACTGAACGAAAACCTTGCACTATTCTAGAAACGGGCATTCTATTAAATGAACGGAGAGAAATTTCAAAGAATTTAGGGAAGTCATGAAGAATAGTTGAATGTCGGAGGGCATGGACACTATGTGGGATGCAAAGGGTTTATAGATAGCGTTTCTCAGTAGACAGACCGGGGGGGGGACACACACATTCTTCATGAATCCACCGTTCTCGATTATCTTTTAAATACTTAAGAATACTACTGTAACTTATAAGCTGGTGTAACGAATTCAATGAGAGGATTAGCAGACTATAAGAAAAAAATATCCACCTGGTCATTTGTCCTTGCCAACATTTTGTGGGTAAATCCGCACAATGAATTTGAATGAATTCGCATTAAAAATTTGAAGGTCATACGCAGTATATGAATTCACTCTGTTGGAAAGCTTCCTACATGTAATTTGTTTTAAAAAAATAATGCTAATAACAAGGAAAAAACATGTACTAGCTCATTTTTGCCATAGCAACTATGATTTTCTAAATTTTTCACGGAAGACAGCATTATGAAAACATTGGGGTAAAAAAAAGTACTGCGAGAAAACATGGCCGTTCTTATTTCAAACTCAAGTTGTGAAGGTTGTGGCAATTTTTAAAACTAAAAAATAATAGACTGTTATTAGTGGTAACATGTACTGAGGGTAATATGGCTATTTTAATTTAAAACTAAAATTGTGATGGTTGTGGTAAGTTCTAAAAATTAAAAATATCATACTGTTTGTTATTAGTGTTAACAAGTAATGTAGGGTAACGTGACCATTCTTATTTAAAACTAAAGTTGTGATGGCTGTGACAATTTTTAAAAATTAAAAATAATAGATTGTTATTAGTCTTAACATGTGTTGAGCGTAATATGGAAGTTCTCATTTCAAACTAAAGTTGTGATGGTTGTGGTAATTTTTAATAATTAAAAATGAGCACTGCGAAGAAACATTACCGTTCTTATTTCAAACTAAAGTTGTGAAGGTTTTGGCAGTTTTTAAAAATAAAAAATAATAGACTGTTATTAGTGGTAACATGTGTTGAGGGTAATACGACCATTCTAATTTAAGACTAAAGTTTTGATGGTTGTGGTAAGTTTTAGAAATAAAAAATAGCATGCTGTTTGTTATTAGTGTTAACAAGTACTGTAGGGTAACGTGACCATTCTTATTTAAAACTAAAGTTGGAATGGTTGTGACAATTTTTAAAAATTAAAAATAATAGACTGTTATTAGTGTTAACATGCATTGACGGTAATATGAAAGTTCTCATTTCAAACTAAAGTTGTGATGGTTGTGGTAATTTTTAATAATTAAAAATAGCATACTTTTTGTTATTAGTGTTAACAAGCACTATAGGGTAAAGTGACCATTCTTATTTCAAACTACAGTGGTGATGGTTGAGGCAATTTTTAAAAATTAAAAACATTAGATTCTTAATATTGCTAACATGTATTGAGAGTAATATGTCTATTCTAATTTAAAATTAAAGTTATGAGGATTGTGGTAAGTTTCAGAAATAAAAAAATATATATACTGTTATTAGTGTTAATAAGCATTATAAGGTAACGTGATAATTTTTATTTAATTAAAATTTTGATGGTTGAGGTAATTTTTAAAACTTAAAAGTAGCTTACTGTTATTAGTGTTAACAATCACTATAAAATAACGTGACCTTTCGTATTTCAAATTAAAATTGTGATGGTTGTTGTAATTTCTAAGAATTAAAAATAGCATACTGTTGTTAGTGTTAACAAGCCCTATAGGGTAACATGGCCATTCTTATTTCAAACTAAAGTGGTGGAGATTGTGGCAATTTTTAAAAATTAAAAATAATACATTCTTATTATTGCTAACATGTGTTGAGGGTAATATGAGCATTCTAATTTAAAACTAAAATTGTGATGGTTGTGGTAATTTCTAAAAATTAAAAATAGTAAATTAGTGTTAACAAGTACTATATGACAACATGGCCGTTCTCATTTCAAACTAAAGTTGTGATGGTTGTGGTAATTTTAAAAATTTAAAAATAACATACTGTTATTAGTGTTAACAAATGCGATAGGGTTAAATGACAATTCTTATTTCAAAATAAAATTTTGATATTTGTGGTAATTTCAGAGGATAAAAATAAATGTAAAGTTATTAGTATTGACCTTATTTTTAATCTTTTAAAATAAATTATGTTTTCACATTCAAATTAAAAATTTCGTCGAATGCTTCTTCATCTTTCTTCCCTCCTTGGAGATAAGGCTAGTGAAGATAATTCCACTCTTTTCCCCTTTTTCTTATTAAATATAATGAATTTTATTTTGTTTCGAAAAAAAAAAGGAATTACAAAGAAAAGATATCTTTAGTTTGATAAAGATATCATATTTTTAATAGAAAAAATCGAATGTAAAAAAAATAATAATCCAAGAATCAGCTTTCCAAAATATTTTCAATGATTCAAACAGTCAAAGAATTTGAAACTGACACCAAAAAAAGTTAAGTATAATAAAAATTTCAACAAAAAAATTCTTTAATTTCGAAAGAATAACAGCATGCCGCTTATTTCAGCCAGTTACTATTTCTGTATGAATATGTACGTGAAAAACCTCCTATGACTCAGACAAGGACCATATATATTTTTTAGAAAATTTGACTGATATTACTAAGAAATATTTAAGTAAAGAAAGGCCTATCAGACTCAATGGAAAGTTATAATTTCTAAAAGCTCTTTATTTCAATGACTATACGGAGAAAACGTAGCAACAAGCTCAAATGTGAAAGATTTTAGAAAGCAAGGAAACCTAGATTATCTCGTCCATATGTAGATTGCTGACTATATTCAGCTAGAAATGCTGAATATAGTCAGCAATCCACATATAGTTTCAAAATGCTTTTTTTTTCTTTCAAAACAGTACAAAATTATTTAAAATTTTACCAAAAAAAATTGCGCTCAAGTCATCAGTGACCGTTTCAGCAGCACTGGCCGTATTGTCCTAAGATATCTTTTACACATTATGTATTAATTTAAGAAATAAAATCTTATTTTCATTAAAAAATACAACCAAAATTTTCTTTAAGGTTTTCTTTTCAATGGATTATTTAGATCTCTTTGAAAGCATTTTATGAAATGTAATTTAACCTAAGTTTAATTTATTATTATGCACAAACCAAATCTTAATTCAAATTATGCTTAGCCATCCATTTGTTGCATTATCTAATCAAATAACGGTGAGGTATAATTTTTAGTGGTAATTCGCCAGTTGATTGTGGTTTTGTCTACATTTCTAATTAGATTTTTTTCCCGCAGTCCAACTTTGCGAGAATTTTCACATTTGGCAAACCCTTTGTAAAGTGGTGATAAAACTGTACTTTAATCTTAAGTAGTATTAATGATTATGACCATCAAGGCATTAAATAGCGAAATCTTTGAGAAGATTTTTCTTATATATTGCCATGTTGGTTCCTCATAATAACATTTGGCGACGACGTATAGCATGTTGAGTAATCCAATCATTCTACCATTCTAAATCAGGTGGGGAATGCTCAGAATTCTGAGAAAAGCTCACTGGCATTTTTGAAACTATTAGAGCGTCAAGGCTATTTGAAGTTTTCCAAAAGTATCAATGAAAAGCATTCCACGGTGTTGTTAGAAAGGGGATGCGTCTTGAATTTCTCCGGAGTATTCGATGCTGTAGGTAAAGCGTCCGAGAAAGGGGTAGCATTACTGCATTGTAGAAAACATAGGAAAAACATGGATATTCCCCCCATACTTTAAATGCAAAATACTTCCCTTTCTTGCTTTCAAATAGTTGGTAAAGAAACCGAAAAACGTTTATACTTATAATATCGCGAAATTTGGGTGTACCATAAGTGTCATGTTAAGGAATAGGTAGGTCATGAGTTTAAAACGTATTTATTTAAAATTTTCACATTTATTATTATTATTTTAAATCTGTGATTTGACAAAGGAGGTGGTTTACTCCTTCTCCGCTCATTCTGCATTCGTGTATCCCGAAATAGACGTAAAATAACGTCAAAACGTGCCGTTAATATAGTTTAATTAGAATGATCTCCATTAAAAAATTAATCCAAATAATTTTGGAAAAAAAGAAGAAAAGACACTCATAAATTACTAATTTACTTTATTTATGATTATAGGTGATCGCTTTGATTACTCTAAGTGAACAACTGCGGATAATTTTTCTATTTTGGTACGCATTCCAATTACTTGCTGGCAGCTAATTCGTTCTAAAGGTAATTATCTAACAATATACTGAAAGGTAATTATGTAACAAACTGAAGACGATAAAGGACATAAAAATAAGTTTGCTCACTTTATTAAATATAAATCGAGAAAATAAGGAACATTTTTTACATGCCCTCTAAAATCCAAGACGTAAAAAGATTGTATCTGATTATTCACTGACAAGACAAAAGCACAAATTACTATTTTAGGTTATGCGAATTATATTGGATGGTTGAGTTACTGTTTTAAAACTATTTTGTAAGTTTTTGAACTAAAGTAATTTTTTATATTCATAATAGTTTTTACCAATTTTCAAAATCTATTAAAATGTCAAAAAAAAAAAATGAATAAATGCAATTTGTGGCTTACACTTTCTAACGGAGTGCCAAAAATTAGAAGGCGACGAATCAGAAATAGTGCGAACGAGACATTTGGATTTTTAGCCTAAACAGTTTGTATTCTTCCTGTAATAAACATATAATTTATAATAATAACATTTAATTAAATTAAGATATACATAAATAGTCTTAACAGCTTTTAGTACACCAATTATCTTGAGGTAACAATATTAAAGATTTAAAAAAATATAATTTATGAAATGATAAAGAGTGAATTGGATAGATTCAGAAGAGAAATTATTTTCTTTAAAGTTTTTCTGCGTAAATTAGTATTTCTTTTTCTTTGTGCAAAGACTACAAAGGCAATCTTTAGAAAACACCAAAAAGTAATTAGTTTAAAATTAAACTATTCCTTTCTATCATTTAAACAATTTTGGCTATGATTGCTCCTTTTTTTCTATTTTAACACTTATTATATATTACTACTAGCCGTTTTTAGTTAATTAAATACAGTTGCCATCTTAAAGCTGACTTTCTCATTTCAGTGTTCCCTCCCCCCCGGGGGAATCTCGAAATGAGGATGAAATGCTTCCGGCATGGTGGTAGGATCTTGCCACACTGGAGGGTACATGAAGAGGTAGGGGTTTGACTAATCCCATAGATAACTGGGCGTACTTCCCTACGGAAGTGTTGTACCGTGACCGGTGATGGCCCTTAGGACTCAACCACAGTTTCCACCAGAAACTGTTGCGGTGGTCCTGTCATTTAGTATTTATTATCCGTATGCCTTCGGGTGTGTGGAAGAGTCAGTGATCTTCTTACAGTGAAGGTACGTTCTGGCGCAGATGTCCTACCTTGAATTGAAAGCATTAAAGCTTCCCCTACCGGAGTGAATCTGCTGAAAAATTTATAAATAACATGAAATTAACTTAGCAAGGAAATACGGGAATTGCTACCTTTCAGATTATACAGCTGATAAATACAATATTTTTTGTTGGATATTTCAATTTCCATACATGCATCTGATGCGGTGTGGAAATTTGGAGAGAGAGGGTTGGCTCAGATGATTATGGTTCAGCAGCAAATCCTTATTTACCCAAATAATATTTCTGTTTCTGGAAAGCAGGATATTAATCTAAAATAAAATTAAACAATATTCCTCTATATTCACTAAACTCATTATAACCTTAATGAGTTAACCGAAAGACTGAAAGATAAATGTTTTATAAATAATTTGATAATCCGAATGTTTCCAATGTTAAGTGCATTTTTTCTAGAAAAAATACTCGCGGAAAAATCTAAGCGTGTCTCTGATTCAGCGTTCACACGAGGTCAACTATGGTTAGAATTTAGAAAGTCACGTGTACTTCAGGAAGATCACGTGACCACAATGGCAATTACGTATCCATGTGAGACAACCATTTCCGTTGTACCGTAAGGGTCACGTGATGTTCCCGAGGTAGGCGTGACCTTCCATGGCGTACAATAGTTGACTTTGTGTGAAAGCTACTTAATAGTAATGTCCTGATTCGGTGAATAGGATTCCAAAATAGAACAGTAATGCAAGTGAGTCTTTTGCCCTATAAGTTCCTCGGGGGAAGCAGATAAATGTAATCTTTTATTAACGTGTCATCATATTGACAAAAGCTCAAATTAAAAAAGTAAATTATTTTTGGAATTTAAAATGTATTGAATTTATTACAAAATAATAAAACATTTAAAAAATTGAAATCTACTATCGCAAATTTTAAGTTAATCATGTGAGAGCATCATTATTTTTAAGTCATTGTTTATCTGAATTAATTTAAATCATTACACAGTTTTAACCGGTTTGAAACCATCACGTGACTATCAGATTTCGCGTGCAAATATTTAAAAAAAAAACCTTTTTTTTAAACTTCTAAATCGATCGAATACCAAAAATTTTGCCTTAAAGTATTTTTTTTTCTCGAAAATACTTCTTTAATTTGTTTAAAATGGTCGCATGACTATATTATTGTACAATCTGTAAGTTTTAGAAAATCAGTGTTATTTTACCCTCCATCTCAAAATTTTTTGAACATCATTTTGTTAGCTAGAAATTTAAAAATGAAGGTTTTGAATAAAATTATATTCTAATATGTACAATATTTTTAGAAATTCAATGAGAAAGAATGCGCTTATAATATCTTTAAAGAATAAATATAAATCACGCTTTACAAAACTGCGATAAAATCAATCTGGCAGAGAATTTTAAAAAAATCGATAATAAATCGATAATCAAAATCGAGCACGAGATTAAATTATTTAAAAGTAAGAAATCGTAAGCAAACTGGGAGGTGACATTATTTCATAGAAACGACAAACAAAAAGCGATTGATAACAAATTGAATTAATACTGGTAAAACAAATGTCATGGGTCAGGTGACTCGCTATCTACCAATGAATAAACGAATATTTTTTTAGCATCAAATTTCGGAGACACCAAAACCTCCTAACCTAAACAACATCATGTTCTCACATGATAAAAAAAGCGAACAAATACAAGAATACTGATGCAAAAAAGATGCCACCTTTAACTCCTTTAATCTTGAGAGATACCAATGAATTTTAAAATTTGCGGTATGCTTATTTTTAAATATTGATAGATTTCAAATTAATTTTAATATAAATAAAATTTATTGTGTTTGAGTAGATATATATGATCGTTTCGCCTTTATTCCTAAATAACTGGATTGAAACTAAAGTAAACTCAGCGACACGACAGCCCATGTAGACCAAAGCCTACAGTGCCATATCTGCTTTCTTGCCCGTGGCCCCCTATGTTGCAGATATGAGACCAGAGTGGACGGGGTCAGAACGGATACGTTAGAGGAACTGGGTGGCCAGAGCGGACATTCTTACACCTATTGTGTTATTTCCCTAATCAGTCATATGTCATGTATTGTGCAGTTTCAAGCTGTGCACCTGCTGTAGAGATAAGCCGATACTTTTGAGAGAGAAGGCTTTAATCAGTAGATGTTTGATCTTTATGAAATGTGTATGTCATTTTATATCGTCTGAAAAATCTGTGATGGAACCGGTAGCCATTTCAACAAAATTATTTAATAAAAAAGAAGGAAAAGAATGTTTAGTTGTAGATGATTCCCCACACTATTTACACTGAAAAAATAAATTAGGAATGAGTTGAGTATGTGTAATAGAAGTCACATCGTTGTAAAGGAAATGTAAAGACAAATTTTCAGTACGATGTACTGAAAAAAACTGAACATACCTGCGTGGCCAACGTTGTTGAGATCGAAGTTAAAAGGAAGTTAAAGACTGGCAGAAAAAGAGTCAGAGAAGAAACATCAGTTCCCGTTCCCCAGATATTTCAAGAACTTTCAGAATTATATCAGAAAGGTTATGATTCCATTAGTAAAATACCTACATACTCCAATGCCAAGTCTGTTATATGTAAGGAGAGGAAAAAGGCTTTGGGAGCTACTCGAAACCCTCAAAATGCCAACGACATTCAGTTTATAAACGATACACTTATGTTTTCTAATGGAGAAAACTTTCTTCGTTTAGACTTTCAGAATGACCAAGACAACAGGATTTTGGTATTTGGAGAAGAAACTCGGTATCTTTTGCTAAATGGAAAGACCTTTTTCTCAGATGGAGCATTTAAAACTTGTCCGAAATGATTTGCTCAAATATATACAATGCACCTCGACTTAAGGAGCACACCAATTGAGACCAATATTTATCAAACGCTTTTTGCATTTCTGCCTGAGAAGAGATCGGTAACTTACATTGCAATTTTTCAGGAAGTGAGATGTTGGTGATGTAAATGGAAGCCGGAATTATAAAATTGGATTTTGAAGCCACAGCCATCAATAGTTGAAGTTTAGAAATTCCCAGATCGACTATTTCCAATTGTAACTTTCATTTTAATCAATGTTTGTAGAATAAGATACAAGAAATGGGTCTAGTAAAGGAATATAAAGAGGACGAAAATATATAAGAAATGTCTGCAGAATGATTTCTGCATTTGCTTATTGACCAATGGAAGACCTAGATGATGCTTGAAGCATTTCATGGGAAAAAGCTTTTAGCATTAACAAACTTACCACATTCATTCATTATTTTGCCGAGCAGTGGATGGACAATCCAAATATGCCCTGAAAGTATGGAATGTATTTTGACAGAGGTATAGGACAAATAATTCTGTTGAAAGGTGGAATTCCAAATTAAATTCAATCACAGGCAGAAAACAGCTTAATGTTCACTTAGTAGTTAAAATATTAAAAGAAGAAATACAAAAAGTGTCGTTTAATTTGAAAACCAAAGAATTAGGCGACCCTGGAATAAAAAAGAAAAAAAAAGCACTTGTAAAATTGGATGAAAGAATTTAAAGAATCCTAAAAGAATTCGAAACATCAAACAATTTAGAAAAATGTCTAAAATTTTTGAGTTTTGTAACTATGTTGTACTAAATCCAATGGTAAATTATATTTATGCCGCTATAATAAAGGTTAGTTAATATTTATTGTATTTATTTTCTTTTATTTACTTGTATATGTTTAATATATTTTACTTCTAGTAGTTATTTTTACTTACATTAACTTTAACTTTAACTAATTAACTTTATAGTAATTGCACCTATTCTAATATTTATGTGACTCTAAAATATAATTTGCCACAAAATCCCTGAAATATGTTCATGCTCTTCATTATACTGTTACATACTATTAGTTTTTAAATATTTCTTCTTATTTTTATTACGTTTCGCTATGTTTAAAATGCATCCGCACTATAATATCTCAAAAATTTAATATAAGTAATTAAATTTGATGGGGGAAAATGTATTTATCCTTGTAATTCGATAAGCGAGTGCAAAAATGGAAAACTTCGGTTTAAAAAAAACATTATTCCTCGTGAAAGGGATTTACCACTTAAAATACTGTTTTAAATTTGTATGGGTGAATTTTAAAAGTATTTATTTATCTACACCCTTTATCTGTTCTAAGATGGTGAAAAAATGGGTCAGCTCTAACCTCGATGAGTTTCTAAGTGTCCGCTCTGATCACAAAATCTTATGTGTCCGTTAAGATCTGTTCCGCTATCTGTTCTAAGACGGGGGAAAATTTGTCCGCTTTGACCGAGATGAGTTTTGGAGTGTCTGCTATGACCACAAAATCTGTGGTCATAGCAGACACACCGCATCTATAGATTTTTCGCTATAGATGTAGACGTCCCTGTAGCCACACCACGTGGGATGCGAGGCTTATGTTCTGATAATGTATTCAACCTAACGCGAAACCCCCAATGTTTAGTAGCCAAGTAGTAGTCACTTTCAAGAACACAGACACACACTTATTTTCCGCGAAAACTGGATGGAATTCAATCAAATTTTGCATACTTATAATTTAAAACAACAGAAAGAATTACTGTCAATTTTCTGAAGTTTAAAATTTAATTAAATATTTGAACTAATTAAAAATTTATCCAAATTTCTCTTTTTCACAGTAATTTTATGAGAAATTTTTCATAACAAATATTTTAAGCTGTTTTTTTATTTAATTTTTTGCCATTTTAACGATAAAAATTTCATTTCTGTACAATATTTTTTTATTATTAATTTTTAAGCATATATTAGCTTTGAAGTATATTACCATTACATTTGAAACTTCTGTTTTATTTAATTACATGCATTATTTTTGATTCCATTGTTTCAAAAAAGAAATATAACACTGCCTAAAAGAAGACGGTAAGCTATCGCTAAAAGGGAAGGGGAAAAAAGCCAAAAGACTGAAGATTTTAACTGTTTCTGACCATTTCGTATTTCTTAAGATGAAAAACTAAGAATATTATAAGAAATTAGAAAATTAAAAAGAAAAAAATAGAATATGCATTGCACATATTCTTTTTAAGAAGTAAATTGATTAGTATTCCATAAAAATTAAAGTTATTACTGAATTATTAAATGTATTCATAATCATTACTATATCATAAAACATTAGAAAATATGAATATAAAAATTGCTTTTCAATATTCTAAAAAGAAGAAAATAATTAAAGTAATAATTATTATTAAAAGTTTGGAGGTCAGGACAATAGTTCTAAAAGAAAGAAAAATATGAATATTCTAAATTAACATTTTTTATCATATTCACATTATATTTTAATTTTTAATGAAGGTTCAGGCTTTTTTCTTTTATATTCAAGATGGCTCTATTCCCTTAAAGTACTGTTTTTAGCTTCTAATGCTTCTGTAATTTTTTTTCTTATCTCCATATTTTTTTATACAGAAATTTCTTTTTGTTGGTACACTTATAAAAGACCTACACTCATAAAAAAAACAGAAATGAATTATTTTGATTGAATTAGCGGGAAGTAAGTAAAAATAACTTTGCCAGATCTTTGTGCTTTAACAAATAGGAGAGAAAAAAAATCCCGCCTTAGCTACTCTTCCCCTTCCCTCGTATGAATTTATTTAGCTTCATATTAGCATCCTCACATCCTTCTATCCCTGAAATTCTTTCTTTCCATCACTGTTTATAGCTCCTAATGCTTCTGCAATTTTTTTCTTATCTCCATATTATATATATAATTTTTTTGTTGCACTCTTATTAAATCATTACACTCATAAAAGGAAAAAAAAACAGAAATGGATTATTTTGCTTGAATTTTCCTAATTTTTATTTTTTTATTACTTAATAATTCCGTTATTGTGCGTGGTTGATTAAAAAAATGAAGAGTTCTAATAGCACCACCCCCCAAATAAAACAATTCACCTAAGTAGGTAAAAATAACTTAGCCAGATATTTGTGCTTTAACAAATAGGAGAGAAAAAAAAACATCCCGCCTTAGCTACTCTTCCCCTTCCCTCGTATGAATTTTTTTACCTTCATATTGGCACCCCCTCCCCCTTCCTTCTACTCCTGAAATTCCTTCCTTCCATCACTGTTTTTAG
>JAOUZG010012691.1:7752794-7792424 GCA_026289955.1 Argiope argentata
AAATTCCTTCCTTCCATCACTGTTTTTAGTACCTAATGCTTTTGCAATTTTTTCATATCTCCATATTATATATATATATAATTTTTTTTGTTTGCACTCTTATAATAGAATTACACTCATAAAAGGGAAAAAAACAGAAGTGGATTATTTTGCTTGAATTTTCGAATTTTTTTCACTCCTTATTTAATCCATTATCCCACGTGTTTGATAAAAAAATGAAGAGTTCTAATAGCACCCCCCCCAATAAAAAAAAGAATTCACTTAAGTAGGTAAAAAATGTCATATCTTAGTGTTTTAACAAATGGGGGGGAAATCCCGCCTTAGCTGCACTTCCCCTTCACTCATATGAATTTATTTAGTTTCCTATTAGCACCCCTCCCCTTTCCTTCTACACCTGAAATTCCTTCCTTCCATCACTTTTTTTAGCACCTAATGCTCCTGCAATTTTTTTCATATCTCCATATTATATATATATATATAATTTTTTTGTTTGCACTCTTATAATAGAATTACACTCATAAAAGAAAAAAAAAACAGAATAATCTAAGTTCTAATAGCATCCCACGAAATAAAAAAATAAGAAAAAGAATTCCCTTAAGTAGGTAAAAATTGCCTGATCTTAGTGCTTTAACAAATAGGAAGGGGGAAAAAATCCGCCTTAGTTGCTCTTCCCCTTCTCTCATATGAATTTATTTAGCTTCATATTAGCATCCCCCCCTTCCTACCGTAACTGAAATATGCACCCCACGAGGTCCTATGTAATTCGCACACATCATCCAATTGGTGGACCCCAACACAAGCAGGTCTCGCGATTGGTGCACGGAGAGACACCCTCTGGATGCGCACAATTCCAGCTTCCGAGCTTCGACTATCATTTAGAGCTTGCTCGCTTTGAGGAGAGCTTTGAACCCGAAGGGAAACGGAGCGCTTCACCTTCTCGGCCTTCTTCCTGCACGTGGTCGGCATCGCAGTGGCAGCTCTCTCGTTTGACAATTCATACCTCTCCTGGCTATGTTCGGATCATTCCCTTATTGATGATGACTTTAAATGAGATGCAATTGAAAATACATGAATCTGCCCTTTTCTTATAAATTTACTGCTAAAGTCATGCCACGAGTGTTTCTTATAAAAAAACACAACAATGCTAAAGATATGGGTGTGAAGACGAAACAGGTTCAAGAAGTTGGGAGTTTGAAGATATTATCGTGCAATGATTCTGAGGATTTATCCCAATCAGGTAAAGTTTGGCTTTTTATTTCATATAAAGATTTACGTATTAGTTTAGTTGGTATTAATTTATTTACTTGTTTTAATTTATTGTAGAGTGTGGTTGATTTTTGATGAAGATATTACCTTGTCTCTAATGTTTTCACGAGTGTTTGATTCCTGGAAAATGATTTTTCCAGGATTTATTTGCAACTTTACCGGTTTAAATCCGCATATTGAAAACACTGAAGGATTTTTGGCTTGAAAATAACTGAGTATTGTGTGATGCCTGCAATATTTTATTTCAGATTTTAAATATTGAAATACAAAGTGATAAGTATTTTTCCAAAGTTTTCAACAGAAAAATGGGCGATTCAATAGTAAGTGGTATTTCTTTTTCTTCCAAACGTCTAATGAGGAAGTCATCGTGGACGCTTGAAAAAGGTATTTTATTTCACATTGTTTGTCTTCTGTGCCAGTTTTTTAATGAAAGCAAAAATGGATATAAATTTGCTGAATATATCTGAGTACAATTTATTTCAAATTTCTGTCTGAAATGTATATTTAGACAAATTATTAGACAAATCAATAATTATTAGACGTACCATATTCATACACAGTACATATCTCTTTCAAAAAAAATTACATATATGACACCTATTTTAACAATTTAACTTTTATAGCCTATTAAGAAAAGAAAGGGGAAAAACTCTAGTTAAACGAATTGAACTTTCAGTAAATAATGTGTTTATGAATTTAAAACGGAGTTTTCAATTCTGAAATTCTTCATTTGGTTATGTACTCGGAAACTTTGTACCCGGTCAAGAGTACGAACGTAAACTCAACAGGAATTGTAATCTTAGTATTATAGTGCACGGTTAGATGGTCTTATTTTTGAGATAAATAACAATTGTTTATGTATTAATTGTAAATAGTGATGGATTTAAGCTTTTTGCTATTCCGATAGCGCATATTATGAGGTTTTTCTTTTAATAAGAAGAAATTTTTTCAAATTTCAATACAATTTAAATTCAACTATCATGTTAATGATTTATTCAAGGCATTTTTTTTATTTTAGTAAATATATGAAAATGTTATGTTTTTATTGGGTAACTTTACGATTTCTGAATCGCAACCGGATGCAAATGTAATAACTAAAGGAAAGTAATGAAACAGATAGAAACTTATTCATTTACATTTGATAATGTATTAATATTATTCGAAAGTTTAAATATTCATAAAATTTATATTTTATACACATTTCTTTGAAAATTAGGTTTATAGCATATTTTATGATCTCAATGCGTGTGGTCGAAATCTAGTCGAAATCTGCCGCGATCATTGATAATTCGAATCATCGAGCACTTTTCAAGTTCAAATAAATTTAAGACGAATATTTCTATTTCCTGTTCGTTCTATATGAATCGATTTTTAATTTACATGAAAATGATCATTCTTTTAATAGCATATCTTTGGAAAAAAATAATGCTGTTTGTTTAAAGTTCTAAATCGTGAAACTAGATAAAAGAATTTTATTTTAGTTACTTGAAATGTAAATTCCGATCTATACCGTTTGAAAACGATAAAAACCAGAAGTTCTGAATTTTGTAGAGATTCTCTTGAAATTGCTTTTGTGTTCATAGAATATGTATTCTTTGGAAAGTTAAAATGGATATCTTCTTTAAGAATCTTTTTACTTTGAAATAAATATTAATGTGTTTTAAGTGATTTGTTCAATCTTTATTTGTTTTATAAATGAGCTCTATATTTGGAACAGTTGATATTTGAACGTACTCCTATATTTATTTTCTACTTCAGTCTATTAAAAATTAATCAGCTTCCGTACTACTATTATTTTATGACTCTACTTTAATGTAGATCATTAATTTTTTTGAAGCAACGTAAATAGGATGCAGTGTTTAGACAGTGAATTATTCTATTTCAATGAATTATCCATATTTTTATAAATATACATTTCATATTAACCCCTTAATTGTCTAATTAGATAATGAATCTCTTTTCGGGAATATGCTGTTTAATGTGTGTTTTTGTGTTTTTAAATCCAATTATTGCTCTTTATGGTTTAATTTCAAATTATTAATTTTGAGGAGAAAAAATCCGGAACGCTTATGGCATGCGAGATCAATCAAAATAAGCAAATTGAAAGAAATGCTATAATTTAGAATTTGATGAATTAGAAAAACTATATTCTGAGGATGAATACTTGAAATTCAATGATTATTTGAAAATGAATAGTCACTTGAATTTTTTTGGAATTTTTTTTCTAGTTCATTAGAAACTAGGAAACTATATGATCAATGGTTATTTTTGGAAAAATCCCGAATATTCTACTTTAGTTCATCTATTTGATTTCAAAACTGGAGACGATGATGATTACCAGCTATGAATACGTGTATAGGAGCTAATGGGAGTAGAATCTAAGTGAGCAATAAATATAATGAGTAGCTTAGATTTTTTTTTTCTTTTTTACTACGATCTTGATTGCACTCTTCAACACACGTTCTTTGATAGAATAAGCAAAAATATCTTCAATGCATACTAGCTTGGAAGAAAACCATCCGATTTCTGAAGAGTTCAAACAGATTGGCATATTTTAAAATAAAGAGGAAATACTAGATTCTCGTTGTGGAATAACCACGAGATTTTTGGCAAGATAATATTAGAAACCGAAGAAATTTTTGTCTGAGCTATCACAGCATCAAGGTCATTCAAACTAGAATGGGATAGTAAAATTTTTTGGAATAACTCGGCATGCAACCAGTAAATTTTTTTTATTCTTTTCTAAAAGGTCAAATTTATTGGACCTTCGAAAGCTGAAACAATCCAGTTACTTCCCTCGTTTCGTCAGGAAATGAAAAAGAATATTTTTAAGGCTTAAAAAATCACTCTATGAACGAAAATAAAGAGAAAAACGTGGGTTTCATATCGGGAATTCATCCTCTCCCTGTTTATTAAAATTAAAATTTGAATTTTTTAATATATATTTCAGCGTTTTAAATTAATACATCGGTATTAGCTGAGAATCGTGATGTTAAAATGTTGTTGAATGATTGAACAAAGAATATCTGCCCTGAGCTGTTTCAAAAAGGGTAAACTAAATGATTGATGATTATTTCTTTTCACACAATCTTAAGACAAAATTAAATGAGTATTGTAAAGCGTGCTTAAAGCAAAAAATTAATAGCAAAGCATGACTAGTGATTTGAAAAACCAAAAATTTAGATTAATCGATGCACAAAATAACGTGTGATTAACATTTTCAAAAAAGGAGTTTATCACCCTTGATTATTATCTATCTTTATAGAATATTAAAGTGGGCAAAGCACATTTGCTTTCTTTATTTGTTTCAGTTTTGAAATTCATACAAAAGAGAAAATTATGCTGACTATCAATTTCTTGAAGAATCGAATTTCGGAAAAAAATAACATCATTTGATTAATTTGAATTATTCTAAAAACACTCGTTATTATAATTATTATGCATTCTTTCTGACTTTGTACAAAGTGAATATATATTTCCTTGGAACAATAAAGAAAAAGTGATCAGCATCTTATACAGTTTCAACAAATGCTTCAAAGAAGAAAACTAATAAGATGCTTGATATGAGAGAGAATGAAGAGAGTCAAGTATTCTATGTACGTTATGTGTTGTGCAACTTGTCGCATAGTAATGTGTTCGTTATGCAAGCCAACTTGTTGCATAGAAATTCAGGTATAAAATAAAAAGGAAATTTCATACATTCTGGGATTATTTCGTCATTTACTCGTCATAAATAGTTAACACTTGCGCAATAGAAAAAAGGAAGAAAGAAGAAAAATGTTATGAAGGTGATTGAGTTTCGATGATAACTAGCGCAGTCATATATATATATATATATATATATATATATATATGATGTTTGATATGACTACGCTATATCATCGATATAGCGTATTCGCACGCAGTTTTAATATTTTTTTAACTAATAAATGACGATCTCAAGTAAAAGCGTTGATTTATTATTTGCTCTCGAAGTAACTATTTAAAATTTCTAATGTAGTCGAAAATAGTGATACTGAAAGTTCATAATTCGGTCAAAATTAGTTGTAAAAAAAGTGGATTTTTTTCAATTTTAATTTATCAAAAATATTTTACTAAATATGATTTTATTTCTCTATTTAATTATTTTTATCAGTGAATTTTTAATTTGTAAGTTTTATTTTTTACGAATATTGTTTTTATATAAACATTCCTCCCTTCGTTTTTGAATTACAAATAAGAAATTTGTGACATATCGCTCAACATTTGAAATTAGTTTCCATTTTTAATTTTATCTAATTATCAAATTTTATAAAGTATTGATTAATACCTATTTACTTTCAGGTATAAGTAAACTGCTTATATTCATCTCCTTATCAAAGATATTTAAAACTACAACAGCAATCCTTATTAACTGCGATAATGTTCATTTAGTCCTTTTTCAACATTAAACTGCTGTAATCTTTGTAGAATTACGTTTAATTTTGAAATCGTGTTGAAAAATATAAATATATTCGGCATTTCTTTCTTAAATAAGGAATCACTATGGGATCTAATCTCCGCTTGCGTTAACTACTGCAAATGTACTAATCAGTAAACATTATCAGGACAGCCCAAAAGATCATTTACAAAATTTAGAGTCAGGTCAGGTTTATTAAAATAAATAATTTTTGTAACAAAACATAGAGTATCAAAACGCTGCAGAGGTGTTATTGTAAAATATATTAAACAGGTTTAATAGAATGTTCAGTTACAACAGTGCAAAAATACAATTGCAAAAGCATGCAAAGTGAGCCTAGCTTGAGGCAACAAGTCCTTTGAAAACTTGCTTTAAATACGCCAAAGGTTTGTTGCGAATACTTCTTTACTTGTCATTGTTCTATCATGTTGAAAATTGCTTCTAATGGTGCTATTATCAAGTCCTTTTTCGTTAAGCATATATATTTCATCTGATATACTACTGATGTTGTATCTTGATCCAACATTGATAATGATATGCACCATTTTACCACTTATCTTTAGCATGCGAACTCGAGTTCTTTTGTAAAAATTATTTTTCTACATGTCTAGTATAAAGTTTATTAATGCTATTTTGGGACCCCCCCCGTATATTTTGATGAACAATAAGATTAATATCGTTGAAATTTTCAGCACGCTAATTTTATTTTTACAATTCATGTATTTTTATGGGATTTCAGTAAAGAACTCACGAAAAGTAGCGAGCAATTTTCTCGCCAAGAATTAATCTTTACTTCATAAATCTTAAATATTTGTAGTTTAAATCTATATACAAATTTATAGCGACATTAGCATTCACACTAAAAAGCTCTTCTGCTACAGTATTCAATATAAATTCAGATTTGTCAAGATACATTCCTAACATATTCGGAAACATATGTATCGTTTTTCGAAATGTAATTCCGAATAATTAAACCAACAAACAATTGTGATAATGAATTCTACAAATATCAACCAAGATTGATACAATTACTTTTATAATAGGAATATCGCAAAATCGAAATATTAGCCAATATCTTATTTACTTGTCTTATGAGAAGAAAATTTTTCTGGGAGTAATTTAGTAATTTCACGAAAATAAATAATATGCATGTAGAGTAAGATATGTTCCGAATTCTAAATACATGAATAAAATAAGATAGATAGTATAGATAATGTAGAACTTTTAATTACTGCGAATTTTGTAAACATAAAATTCACAGAAGGTAATGAAATATTCACAGCTATTTCTTTTGAAAGATTTCAATAAACATTTTAAAAAAATAACAAGAAACAGCTGAAAATATCCAAGCGCTTGTGTTCTAAATTAAAAATAAATCCATTTTAGATATCGTCTGCAATTATATTCTAAATTAAAAATAAATCCATTTTAGATATCGTCTGCAATTTTCTAATGAATCAATTTCAAATGTTTAAGTTTCGGAAACAAAAAGGCTCAATTCATTAGAAAGAAAATACGGAACAGTTAAAAAAAGAAATTACAAACAAAGGCTACTAGTGACGTCATTAACCGCTTGGGTGACATATGTTGCAGAGATGTTTTTTTGTCGCGGGTATAGATTGTAGTGTCAGTAAAAGCAAATAGTTGCGAATAAGCTCCTTTCGAGTGCAACTTTCATAGTTTTTCTTATCTTTCTGTGGCAGGTGTGACAGTTTATCGCGAATGCGAGGTGTAAGAAGATAAATTAATAGGGAAAAGAACTGCTCTAAATATTTTAAAAGATGTGTTAATTCTGAGGGAAAAACACTTTCGAGTGCCAACAATTATTTTAATTTGTTTCTTTCCGTTTCTCATTTTTTAAAAATAAGATAACCTTATAATCATGCATCTGATTTTGCTCAAGATCAGACATTTTAATCAAGATCTCACCAATCAAATATCTTTATATATATTTTTATGTAGAAATCGCGTCCATACAATTTCACGGGCTACATGAATCTACTATGTTTTCATTGTTGCAGAAGATTAGAATATATTCGCGAGAATTGCATATTAATATATTTATCTTTGCACAAATATCATCTTCAAGGAATATTTGTTTTGTATATCAGTTTTAATAATTTAAATTTGATAACAGATATCAGCAAAATCCGTTCTTCTTGATTTTTGGTATATAAATGATCTAGAATAAGAACAATCGCTAATTGCCTTTTCTAGAGATTACATCTAATTTACAGAGATTACAGATAATGTGTTAAAAGCCATCGAAAGTAATCTGATGTTGAAAGGTCAGCTAGGAAATAAATCAATCTCAAATATATCTATTTTAAAGTTATGAGTTAAAACCTGTTTTAGAGAACTTGATTTAGTTATCTTTGAAGTGCATCAATTTTATGGGTGCCATTTCGTTATTCTCCAATTAACGTATTTAATTTTTGTTTTAACTTGAAGCGAACAGCAAATTATACTATTTTTTTCTAATGAAACTGAATTTTAAATTTAATTAAAAATATACGGAATACTACTTATCATCCTTTAAGCTTGATATAAGACACGAAAAATGCAATGCGAATTCTCACTGTGAATTAATTTAGTAGCTTAAAAACTGAAAAAAAAGAGAAGAAATTTGTAATGTATCTTTAAAAAAGTTCTACTCATTTTTAAGTTTATCATTATTGACAGCGTGCTAATGTTATAAATAGGCAGTCTAACTTATAAATGCAGCTGAATGAAACGATAAGTCAAATTTTATAAGTTATTTCAACATTCGACATACATAAGTCAATTCCATAGAAATTTTATAATTACGCGTTTTTTTCGCGTTAAATGTTAATAGAATTACTAATTATTGTTACTGAAAATGGAGTATAATCATTTATTTTACTTCTTAAATATCAAAATTATTTTTCTCGGGTGGGGGTTGAGTTGAAAAATAATTTCTTGTTCTTCTCATTGTGTGTTTGAATTTTCTTTTAGATTGTAGTTTTATTGTGTAAAATTATATTTGATTACGAGAGAAATATTTTTACATGCTAATTCTTCGGAATCACCTTGCTATAGTTATTGCATTTAAATAATTGTTTTAGTTTATATATATATTTTTTTCACATTTAGCTAAGGATCAAGAATTTTTAAAATCCTGAATTTGATTTTTATATATTTGAATATATTTTTTCTGTCTCCAGTTATTTATTATAAATTGACTTTTTAAAACATTTCAATTTAAAGATCCTAATTAAATGAATATTCCACATAATTGAGTCCGCAAGCGTGATAAATAATTTATTTTTAAAATTTATTTTTAAATGTGCTTTTTTCTTTTTAAAATAATTTCCCTTTCAGTCATTGTCCTATACGTCTTACCATTTAATCTTCAATCTTTTTAACAGCATTTTTATAGAATTAGAGAAAAAAAAATTTCCAAAAGAAAACCCACAGGAGGTCGTTGGAATGTTCATTTTTGATTTTCAAAAATTTGAAGGCATTCGTAAAAATTACAAACGATGTTCCAAATAAAATCATTTGCAATTATCAACTAAAATAGATTAGTTGAAAACATTAGCATTATATACAAAAAAAAATTCCTCTTATGTTGCGTTTATGAATAAAAATATATTCCATGCCGAAAAAACAAGAAAGTGGAATGCTTAAAATTACCTGTTTCTATCCATCATGCGCTGTAAAATATAAGAGAAAAAACAAAAAGCGGATAAATGCATTTATTGATCTTGTTTCAAGTGCTTATGTAAAAATACTTCAACATAAATCTAAGATTAGAATTTTCTTGCAGATTCCAAAGGACCTTATGATTTGAGTGTAAAACCGAAGAAGATCGATGAGCCTCTACCTGATAGAAAGCCATCTACAGAAAGACCATCTCCACCTGGAGTCATAGAATTTTCTCCCCAAATAGTGACCCCTAATTATTATAACTCTTTCGCTTTGGATTGCTTAGCGTACAAAGCATCTAGTCACCTGCAAAAACCTGTTGGTACGACAATAGAAAGTTTCCGTTCTGCTAACTCATGGCAACAAACACCAGTGTTCTCTCGACCTTTTCTACCCCTGATTCCTTTTCCCCAACCTACTTCTGAGTTTTGTGCCCCTCCAGGCCCGTACTTAGGTGGTACAGCTTTGGTTTCTCCCCCACTGATATCTATTCCTCAAACCAGAATTCATTTGACACCTTGCATCCCATCAGAACCTTCCTATTACGATAAATCCCCTCCACCTTTAAGCAGTATGGACATACCTTTAGATTCCAACTCGCTGAAGTATTCTCCTTGGGCTCACAAAGAAGAATCTATGTCTCCAATTTCAAGGTCCGATGGCGGTGAATCCAGTCCCGAATCTGTAAGTAAGTACAGTTCTGTTGTCAGCAGTTCCACAGGCAGTCCAGTATCATCTCAACCCCATAGATATGAATGTGCAGATTGTAAAAAGAGTTACGCAACATTCAGTGGGCTTTCCAGACACAAACAGTTTCATTGCAACACTCAGACAAAAAAGGCGTTCAGCTGCAAACACTGTGAGAAAGTCTATGTGTCACTGGGAGCACTAAAGATGCATATTAGAACTCATACTTTGCCTTGTAAATGCAGTCTATGTGGCAAAGCTTTCTCGAGACCATGGTTGTTACAAGGACATATCAGAACTCATACTGGCGAGAAGCCTTTTGCATGTCCGCACTGCAGTCGTGCGTTTGCTGACCGATCAAATCTTCGAGCTCACTTACAAACTCATTCTGATATTAAAAAATATAACTGCAGAGCTTGCAGTAAAACTTTCTCTCGTATGTCTTTACTTTTGAAACACAACGACGGCGGTTGTGTGAATGCTCAAGGGCGCCAACAGGTTGTATATAATTCAGTGGCGTTGCAAAACTGTTAATGTTTAACCGAAGAAAAGGAGTTGCATAAATTGTTTGGGTAGTTTTCCTTTAGGTGTTAAATAATAGTTAAATATATCAACTCTTAAGTCATTTGCATTCACTCCATTATACCCAAACTATTATGTTTTATTAGCTTGCGAAATTGTGAAACAATGATGTAAATTTCTATTTGTATTTATGTTTTACAAACCTATAACGAGTCGATGGAATCTTATGTAAAATATTTTCGGAGTTTTAATATAATCTTACTTTTTATTTGCTGTGAAATTCTCTATCATGTTTTAAAAACTATTATTTTAACGAAAGCTGCCTTTCTTTTATTATGAACAATCTTATTAATGAAAAATTAAACCAGTAAGTTTTCGTAGTTAGTAGATTTACTTGAATATTAAAGTGTTTATCTAACCATGTACTATCGGTGTCCTGGCATAGGAGTAGCGCGTCTTCCCCGTGATCTGGGCGTTTCATGTTCAAGTCCCAGTTTAAGCATGGTTGTTCTTCTGTGTTCTATCTGTGAGGTGTGTGAATGTATTCCCTTTAAAAAGGGTTTATGCAAGATGAAGTAGCCAAGTCATACTCTTGGCTCTAGTTGGCACTACTTAAAACAAGAGACGCTCCTTCGGCTTAAACCGCTGGCAACAGCAACTCTAGATATGCCCTATAAGTTAACCTCTTGCCGGCTTGCTGGTACAGAGGTAGCGCGTCTTCCTCGTGTTCTGGAAGTCCCGGGTTCGAGTCCGGGTTCGGGCATGGTTGTTATTCTGTGTGCTATCTGTGAGATGTGTGAATGTGCCCCCCCCTGTAAAAAGGGGTTGTGCAAGCGAATGTGGCGAGTGTGTAGCAAAGTCGTACTCTTGGTCCTAATTGGCGCTACTCAAATACAAGAGACGCTTCATTCGGCTTAAATCTGCTGCTGGGCTCAGCAGCGGGCTTGTCCATGACAAGTGCCATTTGACACAACTACAACAGTTAACCTCTTAGGGATCCTTCATCCAATCTAAATAGCTGCCATTTCATTGCTTGATTTGTAGTAATAATTCATGCTAGAATCTTTTCATGTAAAGCTAACTTTTTTCCTGCAAGCATTACAAACAGTGTGGGAAAAGTGTAGGTTACTGTATTCTAGGAGACATCAGGTGTCATCCACTACAAGTTAAAAAAATGTATTTGGACTTGAGTGGATGAATAAAAAGTATTTTATTAACGATTGAAAATTTGAATAAGATATAAACAGGGGGAGTCTGAGCTAATATTAGAAATTGAATGAATTATTAATGAATTAATATTTTTAGAAAACTGTATTAACATCAGGTGTCATCCACTACAAGTTAAAAAAAATGTATTTGAACTTGAGTGGATGTATAAAAAGTATTTTATTAACGATTGAAAATTTGAACTATATATAATATGGAGAGTGTGAATCAATTGTAGGAATTGAAAAAGGGTTTGTGCTAGCGTGTGTGTGTGTGTATGTCAGCTTCATACGAGCTAGAAGTTTTTGCCAGACTTTTGGCATCGGATGCTCAGAAGTCCTTATCCTCCAAAACTACTGCACAAGCTCGGCTTAAAATCACTGACTTTGTCAGCTGAATTGTCTATGGCAAGTGCAAATATGTGACAATGGAGTGTTAATAGTGTTATGTTAATCTAATACTATGATGTCATCTTCATTAACAGTTCTTTGCTCTAAAAGAATCAATATTAGATATCTATAAGATTATTAATACTATGCCGTCCGCACGCTCAATAGAGATTTTTTTTTTTTTTGCTTGGCACCAATATGCTTGGTTCAAATCATTTTAGTTATTTGATAAAGTAGTTTTTCCTAGACACCAACGTGATGGCACAGGCATTTGCCGGATAATTTTCGTTGGACATCTGTTGGATGTTCCCGGACGGCATAGTGTTAAAAGGTTTTACGACCAAAAGGTTGAGCTGGTTCTCCTGAGTGATGAAGATATCCGCGAATGTGCCAAATTTTATTTTCCAAACATAGAAGGGTGTCATCATTTAAAAAATGTTTCAATTTTTATTACATTAATTGCTTTACTTACCAAAGTATAGAATTTATTGCAACAGAAATTTGAGTCGATGAAAAAAATATATATATAGCCAAATGTTTACATTCTTTGAGAAGTCTTTTATATATTTTTACTTGAGCGTTATTTTCTCTTTATCTAATTGCTGTGTATATATGTATTTTTGCTGTATAAAATGTTTATATATTGCATTTATCTTATGAAGAATTGTATATTTGCTTCACTTTGTAGTTAGTTTTTGAATGCTTTTTTACCATGTAGCTGATTTTACTACTGTGTTTTAAAGCAATGTCGAAAAAAAAATCTAGTCTCTTTTTTAGTAAGTCAGGTTATTATTGTCATTGTGCCATATTCATTTCGTTCTCTCGAGTTATGTATTTTTTACAATTTTTTTTTTGTTGTTGTTGTGTTCTCAATACATTTTGTACTAGGCAACTTTTTAAAAAGTGAATTCGAATACACATTAGGTTCCGATGTGTAAGATGAACAAATTTATTTCATATAGAGGCTTGTCGTATACTCTATAAATTTTTATCTTTAATGTCACTTATGCTAGCATAACATGTTAAGCGTCAAGCCTGTTATTGCATTCTTTCCGTTAAGCCCGCGATTTTCGATTTCCTGGATATGCTGGTATCCGGAAATCAGTGAAAGGTTACGATTAGATTGTATGTATTTAGGTACTTTCTTTTATGGTCTCCAAGTTACTTAAAATGTAAATTTGATATTTTTTAGAGAGAATATAATTTTGTATATAGTATATCGGCAGTCAACAGTGACTGATGCGACCTGAACGGAAAGTATGTAGTTAATTGCCGCTGATTAATGAAAGTGTTAATCACCGGTGACTGGCATGACGCTTAACATGTTAATATCACTTTTTTATATATATATATTTTTAATCATAAAGTGCTATTTGTGTAATGGTAATCTATGTATTCATACTATGGATATTTTATAGTATCTGAATTTGAGCTGCTGTATTCAAAATTGTTATCTATTTATTTGAAAATTTTCAATATGTGTGTCAGCACTGTATCTTATGAACATGAAAGTATACTTAATACTTATCGGTGAAATTCGAGTAAAAAGCCAGTTTTTTGCTAGCTTGCTTGTGAGTGAAAACTAACTCGGACAATTGCTTAATTAGTTATTTTATTGTGATGTTAAGATTTATTAAAAGTTGTTGTGTTGTGTTGTTGTACGATATGCTCAAAGTAGTGTTTATATAAGGCGTTTATTTCTGTGTTTGTAAAACATTCGAGATTTCATTCTAAATGAAATCAAAAGTCTTAAAAAGTTGAATAAATATCGTTGCTTCACGTATGTTTCTGTCCTTTCATTTAATTTCAGAATCAACAATGGAGTTTGATTCATCCTCAATTCGTGCTTTTAACCCGTTAACTGCCGTGGAGGTCACCGGTGACCGGCACTTGACGTGGTTACAGCGTCGTGGGGGCCACCGGTGACCGGCGTCGCAACAAATAATAAGTATATAATTTTAGTAAATATGGATAGCTATAAATTTTTCAATAATACCATTGTTATTATATTGGTTTGAAGAAATTAATGCAATATAGAATTTTATTTGTACATGAAAAATATATTTATCTCTTATCATATCCGACGAACTACTCAATGAACCTTTCTTGCTGTCTGATAGCAGTTGCAGTATTTTTGAAGGTCTTTGTTAAACTGCACCGTCATATGATGTATTTGATGAATAATCTTTATTTGAAACCATATTTTTAAGGCCAAATTAAAAAAAAAATGAATGAAAGATATAAGATGCAAAAACGTATGTAGAGTGAAAAAATATAGAATAAATATAATAAAAATATGTAATGAAAAGCATTAGGTCAATTCTTCATATTTACTCTTGGCGTTTCAATATATCAAGACTGACTTAAATGGAATTTAACCAATCTTATCGATTAAGATAAGATGGATTTAAGAATCAATCGATCTCTTAATCGATGAGACGTACCCTTTTACAACTCTTAAGCAATTACAACTATTGATGCCAATCACATCTGAATTTTTTCTTGCGTGTGTTTTTAATCTTTTGATTGCTTTGAATTGATCCTTAAATGAAAAGGACTCTTATTTTACAGCAAAAACTCTTTGTAAGAAAAAAAAAGTCCTCTTGTAAGCAGATGAAACTCTGAATTATTTTATTATAAAAATTATGAGAATAAAGGATTCCATCCAATTCTGCAAATCCAATAAATAAAGAACAGTGAAAACTAGACTGCTAGACAATAAAAACTAGAATTTATTTTTTGAACAATAATTTTTGTATAAAACCTAATCAATATCGGTTAAACCAGAATGTCGAATAGCAAAATCTTACGATAGCTTAAAGGATTTTATGAAATTCAATTATTAAATTTCTTTACATAATACTATAAAGCATACGCATCTAATTCTTTTATAATTGCAGTTTTATTTTAGATTTTGCAACGATATAAAAATTGTAAAATAAATAAAAATTAAAAGCAAATATAATTTTTAACGCAATTCAAATAAATAAGTTTGAAACAATTACTCATCAAATTTTATGATACATGAATCACAATTTTCTTTTCTATTCTTGCCTGTACATGTTGAAGAATCAAACAGAATGTAATTAAAAAATGTCTAAGGGATTGTAAAATTTAATAAGTTTAGCCATGAAGCAGATAAGAAATCTTCATACACACATACAGGTATGTAATAATATTATTTTCTCCCTTTTTGAAAATTAATCCTTTCTCTTGCCTCAAATTTCCCATAACACTATTCAAATCTAATGTTTTTTTTTTTTATATTTAAATATTCCATAACAATATTGAAATTAACAATTGCCTGTACATATTGTAGCACATATGTAGCTCAATCAAATATTCTCTATGATATCTCAAAAAAACTTTTTAATTAAGAAACGAACGAAACATTTCAAATAAGGAATTCCTTTATATTTTTATGGAATACAACATATATGTAATAATATTTTCTCCCTTTTTAAAAATTGATCCCTTTTTGTTGCCTCAAATTTCTCATAACATTATTCAAATTTAATGTTTATTTTTCTTGTTATTTAAATATTTCAAAGAATTATTGAAATTAGAAACATGGAAGCTCAATCAAATATTCTCTACGATCTCTCAAAAAAGCTTTTTAGTTCACAAACGAACTAAACATTTCAAAAAGTGAATTCTTTTAAATTTCTATGGAATACAATGAATGATATAAATGTTCTAAGTGTATTTGTATAGAATAAATCAAATAATTATAAAATCTTCATTAACTATATGATTAGGCTAGAATTGTATGCCCCATTTCTCACCACATTAGTTTTCCACATTAATTTTATATGTTAATTTTTCTTTTAATTAATATTTTCTTTTAATTAATATTGGAAAAAAATCTAAATAGGATTTCTTTTGCTTCAAATTAATTTTTCATAAAATTAGATATCATAATTCATAAAATTTTATAAAAAGAATATGGGGGAAAAACTGAAAAACAAATGTTAATTTTAATTTTTTTAAAATTAAGATTAATTAATTAATTAACAATTCAAAACAAAAAAGTGTTAACAGGTTATTAACTAAAAAAAATAAATTGCTTAATGACGGTGAAAATTGCGAGAAAAAAGTCAAAAAATGTTAGTATACAGATATTCGTCAATATATGCAAATATTACAAATGAGCATTGTGGTACGAATACGTATCATTGCACATTACAAGCTGTAAATAAAAATTTAATTAATCATAATAATTTATTATATTATAATAAAATTTAATTATAATTTAAAGTAATTAATTAAATTACACTTGTTTAATAAAAAATTTAAGAAAAAGAGCCTAGCATTTTAAATTTTAATTCATTATGTAAGTCCTGTCTCTTGAGGATTCATTTGAGAGGACTTGAAGACTTGATTTTTATCAGTTCGTTTACTATTCATCATATAGTTAATTGAGTCGGAACACAACTTTTAATGTCAAATACGAAAAATGAATCCTTTCTGGACAAGAGCATTCTATCTCTTTTTAAAATTAATCCCATATTAATAATAATAACCAAATTTTTCAGGCTCATATAATCACACTCTGGTAAGAAACAGATTATGACTGATTAACAGTTTGCTGACTCTGTTGGTGTAATAAATTATATTTGACATCTGCCGATTAAAAAATAGAAATTTATATGATATAAACTTCTATAAGCCCAACAATATCCAATCAGCTATCAGATTTATACTTTCAGAAGTAGCATCGAAAAAAAAATTATTAAAATAAATCGTTTATTACTTACATTTTCAAGTATTGTTCCTGGTTATTCATCAATATTTCTTGAAAATATTTTCTATTATCATTATTGATTTTTGATAATATTGCTTATAGTGCACTACGATAATTTTGTGGGAACCAGCAAAATGTAACTTTACTACATTGCCAAACAAAATGTTACAAAAAATTGGGGAAAAATATCAAAATAATTAACTTTATTAAAAATTATAAATTTTTTTCTGTTTTAGTTTTCTAACCTAGGTTGCTTTTTGCTTCAATTTAACCGTGTGATTCTGCTTTAAAAAGCAGATGATTACATATATAATAAAACGTTTGATGGCTATTTAAATGGTAATCAATGATAATATTCAAGTTCTATACTCAAAGAAAGACACTGTGAAACTCACACAAATAGAGATTACTTCCCTTCGAATCTATTATAAAAAAACTATTAAATTCAATAAATTAAAATTAAAGGAAACTAAGTCATTTGTGAAGGAAAAAGAGAAGAGTCTTATCACTCACTTCTCAATCTCAACTTTTTTTTACATACATCAGCAGACCCTCCTGGGGGCACCTCGAAATGAAGGTGAGACGCTTCCGGCATGGTGGGTGCATCTCGCCACCCTGGAGGTTACACTAATAGGTGGGGGGAGGCTCCTTCCATCGATGATGGAACGTAATTCCTACGGAAAGGGTTGTACCGTGGCCGGTGATGGCCCTTAGGACTCAACCACAGTTTCCGCCAGTATTGCTGTTGCGACAGTACGGTCATTCAGTTTTATGGTTTAAATCCGTGTGCCTTCGTGTTGAGTCAAAAAGCCTGTTATGGCTTACATAAGTCAGCAAGAAAATGAATTTTTGACTGGTGCATCATCTGGCATAAAAAATCTATGGCTAACTTAGTAAAGTACTCAAAACATAAGCTTGCATACTGTTAACTTTAATTATTTCAATTGTATCCAGTTAACTATCCAGTACGTGTAATGGATATTTACTATTATTTCTTAAGATTACTACTTTTGATAAAATATAATTTTGCTACATCGTCAAACAGGAAACTCTGTAATTTGTGGAGTTAAAAAAGCATTGTCACTTGTTTTGAATATTTTTTTTAACCGATGTGTCACTTAGCGTAATAAATTTATGGCTAACTTATCAATAGATTCAGAACGGAAGTTCGTATATTACAAACTTTCATCATTTCAATTGCAACCAGTCAGCTGTCAAATGCATTTATATGTATGCTGAAGCTACAAGGAATAAAACCAACAAAAGAAAACCTGTTCCTTAATTTCCGGATATTGTTTCCTGCCGAGAATTATCCGCTTCTATCTGTATCCTGTAATCGATTTTATTCCACCGCCACCCACTCCCTGGTGTCGAGTCCACCCTCCGTATTAAGCCACTGGAAGCAACAGGTTGTCAGAATCTTCACACCTTCGAATGTTCGCAACGTCACCCGTGATTTAGTGATTAGATCGCAGGTTCCCCCGCAGGGCTATCCCTCACCTCTGTCCCAACCACGCCCTGGGTCGCCACTCGCAAACACCCAGCCCGACAGAACAAGTGGTAATCCGAAAGACAAAGACATACCACACCTTGCTGACTTTTGGGGTCAGCGATATCGCGTTCCATGGCTCTCTGTTGGTGGATTGGATTGGAAAAATACCTATCTAAGGTGGAAGTATTTGACTATTTCTCAGCGGATGTTTTTGGTTGTCTTGAAAAATGAAAGAGTTAAAAAAAATCTTTTGGAACAGGTTCAAAAGTGTTGAATTCTGTTTGATTTCATGTCAACCATATAGTGTGTATTAAGAACTCACTGGTGAATTTTATTTTTATGTTTCTACATGCAAAATATATTAAAAGAAAGCATTATAATCACACAAAAAAATCAAATTCGCAATTTTGAAGAATATTCACATTTCAGATAACCTTGAATATTCACGTTTCAGTCCGAGAAATACATTTTTGGAATCATGCCTGCCTATCTGTGAACATAATAGTCCAAAATTGTTTTGAATAAGTTGAATGAAATTTAATATGTAGTCTTTGGAACAAATTTCTTGTCAGATTTTGAATGAAATTCTACGTAAAATTCTGAAAAATTTTCTGAAATTCTGTCTGTCCAGTTGTTCTATTACAAATGAATGTGATAACTAAAAAAATGAAAAGAGTTAGATAAATAACACATGTTACGGAGGCTAAGTAAATACCCTGACCTAGCCAGAGGTTATGTGAGAAAATTGATGGGGGCGTCGAAGAGCAACCCGAAAAGGCAAGTATATAAAATGCCGATACCTGTCAAAGTTTGAACCAAATCCGTTAAGAGATTGACCATCGGTGGATACTTTCGCATGCATTAAAATACAATTAATCGAAAACCGTCGATGTCCTGGCACAGAGGTAGCGCGTCTTCTCCGTGCTCTGGGCGTGCTGGGTTCGAGTACTGGTTCGTACATGTATGCTCTTCATCTGTGCTATCTGTGAGATGTGTGAATTCCCCCGCCCCTTCCCTGTAAAAGGTTTCTGTGCAAGCGAATATGAGCGAATACTTAGCCCTAGTTGGCGCCACTTAAAACAAGAGACGCACCCTTGGCTTAAAATAGCTGACTGTGTCGGGGAGCTTGTTCATGGCAAGTCCATTAAAAACAACAGCAATAACTCAAAAATGAAATGACTTAAATGAATACAATTTGGTAAGTCATCTGTGACTACAAATATAGTTACTGTTATATTCAAAAAGGTTTTTCCCGTTAGAATCTTAAATTGACCTATATTCCAAAATAAATGAATAAAAAATAGTGTAAAATATGTTTAAGAAATAATTAAATTTCACTTTGATTTATGTCTCAGGACATTTCTTTTAATTTGAATCACCACAAAAGTATAATCAGTTCATATAGAAAGTTTAATAATATGCAATTTTTACATTTTTAATTCATTGGCCACATACAAAGGCGAGTGCAGTTTTCTACATATTTAAAAGCATAGACATTTACTTCGGTTCTTGGTCGCAGCTTCATCTATTGCACATGTCTATCAGGCAGAGGTTAGAGATTTTCACTTTCAAAATTAGCTCTTTTCCAGAATGTGACCATAATCTTCCACCTGCAACCTTTTGCGAAAAAAAATTTTTTTAGGTATTCTTGCCTATTAATTGTAAAAAAAGTAAATACCAAGTTCGGTAATTCACATTTTAAAATTACTAGCCGTTTCAAAATATATCATGCGGAAATTAGCTAAGAAATTTTTTTAAAATTATTTATTTCGGTAATTATCAGTGAAGTGACCATCAAATTTGCTTGAAAACTTAGGAAATGTAAAGTAGTGTTCCCTTTTCCCCCAAATTTTCATTGTAAAAAATTATTGCAAAATTTATATTTTTTCAAAACTTAAGTTTTAAGACCCAATAGCTGTGCTTGTCTATTCTACTAGATAGTCAAAATTTGACATTTTAAAATCATTTTTGGTCGAATATTTTATCTATTAGAATCCGAAATGAACACGCATACGAATGGGTATCAATCCACGGGCATGCTATTTGTCCATCAGTATTCCATACAAAAGTCTTTACAGTAAAAATAATGTTTGAAAGGTCACTATTTTTTCAAAAATTTTTTAGACCCCAATAACTATGCCTAACTTTCCAATTTGATATTCTGAACAGGAAATTTTAAAACTATCTATTCGTAAATGTCTTCTCTTATCGTATATTGAACTCCTAAGAATCTGAAATGCAACTGCGATTAGAAGTACCATTCTGAGGTTCGACTCTTTATCCAGTTACCTGAATCTTAACAGAACAGAAACTTTGACTCAGAATACAAATTTGATTTTATCTCTCATTGTTACTTATTGTTAGCTATTAGCATGAAAATTCTTTTGAAATTTTTTAAAAATTACAATACGAAATGTTTTAGTTTTTCCTTAAATTTTTAGTGAAGATTTTGCATCCTATAGCTAAATATTAAATAACCATATATCTCTTGGAATGCAAAAATTCAAACTTTGAATATGTTCTAATATCTCAATAATTTCATATTAACTAGTAATTTTTATTTGAAAGGTAATTGAATAAATTTGAAGTTTTCTTTCGTGTCATTTTTTTCTGCGCTTTCCATTCGATTTGCAAATCTAATTTACCAAGTTTCTTGATAAATGACTCACATTTCTACGGACCATAGTTTGACAGTGTCTTCCGTTTTATCTATTAAAAATTAAAAGAACGAATATAAGATTAACAACGAATTTAATTTAATTATATTAATGTTCCATTGTGAGGATTCACAAGGTTTATTTCGGGACAGACTCTGTTGTCCTGAGCCATGCTCAGTTGGCATGAATGACACATGATCCAGCATCACACCTTTAAGCTTGCGCGCTGCACTAGAAGGATGACATTTGAACCTTGATTAATTACCATGCATTAGCTCCATATATACGGCTGTTGTTTCGTGGAATCTGGTCTCACATTCCAGTCCAGAAGACTTGATTCTGAAGCGAGACCTAGGCGATCTCATTTCAGAAAGGGGTGTTTCTCTTATCTTGATTATCAAATGAAAAGCAAAGTTTAAGTTTAATTTTTTTGAAACAACAAAAATAAATAAAATTAATTTGATATTTACAAAAATTTAAGCGTATTAAATACAATAGCAACGAAAAAGTTATGCCTGTCTTGAAGCAGTAAAGATAAATTAATTTAATTTGATATTAATTTTTTAATGTGTGTTAAATACAGTAGAAAGGGATAGGGTATGACATATAATTCTCACTCAAAATTAGCGCTAGATGTCTATTGCACTTAGATAACTAGATCGCCAAGAATAGTAATACATGTATTAAAGTCAGTTTCAAAATGGTCATGACTGTATCGTGCACCAGCTTCTGTTAAAAGGAAGCGAGAACATGCTTTCTTGTGACTTGTCATTATTCATGGCCCTCTCCCCTCCTTTCGGAAGATAAGTAATAAATGACGAATTACAACTTAACGCAGTTGCTTTATATTTATTTATACATTAAATGAGATTGCTGTTGCCTAAAAAGTCATAAAGCCAGCAAAATAGAAAGAGATAACAAGCAAGAGAAAATGAAAAGAAGTGACTTACTGTAAAATATTAACTACAGATCCAAAGATGGCATATATTAAAAAATTTAGAGATTCGCCATTTATGTCATAATAAGGAATTTGAATGCATGAATGATCAGAAGAACTCCTAACGAATGGACCTAACACTCCTTCCATAAAAGCGTGGATACTGTCCAAGAAATAGGAAAGTCGTACCATATTCGGCGACCCACCCGAAGACAAGCGGAATAAACCATGACTGAATGACCGAACCGCAACAACAGAAACACTGGCGAGAATCACCGGTCACTATATAACCCTTATCTAGGAAGTAAGTCCCGTCGGCTATGGGAGGAGCCTATTCCCACCTATTAGTGTACTCTCCATTGTGGAGAGATCCAACCACCATGCCGGGAGAATCTCATCCTCCTTTTGAGGTACCCCCCGTGGTGACCAAGAATTAGGAAAGACCTCCCTCTTTTTCCATTTACTGGGGAGTTAGATTTGTGGCCTTCTGAACTCCAGTAAAATCAACTACTTTATTACCTCATTACCAATACATTGCTGTTTGTGATACGATAAGGTAAGGAAATATAGCAATCTACAAGATGACGAGAGAAAACATAAATAAAATCCAAAAGAAAAGCAAATTTCTGAGAGTTAGGGCTATGCTATAGACCTATACCAATTACCGATTCTCACTGTTACTATTACCAATTCTCACTCAAAGGATATATTGTCGCTATTACATCAAAATGTCGGATGCCAAAACCCCACGCAGAGAACTATTCGAAATTTTGATGTAATAAATGAAACCCCTAATGGCCTTTGACATTTTGTGACAACAACCATGCATTACATACTACGATTTCGACGATGTAGAAAACTTATATTAACCTTTTTTTTATGAATAAAATGCATAGATCAAATGGGAAATATGATAATTTGATATAATAACGGCGATGTTCTACTATTTGAACATCTGCACATCTCCGATGAAAAGGTTAATTTGTGAACTTTCTGTAAATTTACTATTCTAAAAAACCATCCAGGTCACAGAACAAAGATTTCAATAAGATGATGCAATATTACGTAATCTAATTTGTCATTACTTAAGTGGAGATGTTACTGACTCCCTGAGCGAAGGGAACAACTATTATCGGGACCACCAGCGTCACTGGAAACAATGTCTCTTCGGGTCTCTCTAATAATGGGCACTTTAAAACATGTAGTAAGTAATTCCCTTCGATAATGGTGGAATTTGTGACCTCTGTTTATCTTCCATGAGATAGTATGCGCTTAAAATGCTCTTGCGTAAACAAAACCAAATTCAATGACAATGACATTTAAGATTGGAAAAAAAAGTCTAACGTTTTATTATTTTTTTAAGTAAAAGCTTTACTAGTCGCATTTTGAAACAAAACTTGTCTCTGGATCAGCGATAAACATAGAAAAAGAGTAAGACACATTCAGTTGTTATAGTATGTATCAGCCAGCAATCCTGGCTTAGGGGTGGTGCTTCTTCCCCTTGATCTGGGCGTCTCGGGTTCGAGTCCTGGTTGTTATTCTTGTTCTATCTGTAAGGTGTGTGAATGTGCCCTCCTCTAAAAAGGGGCAGTGCAAGCGAATGTGATGAGTGAGTAACAAAAATCTTACTCTTGGCTTTAATTGGCGCTACTACAAAAACAAGAGACGTTGCTCAGACTTAAATTATTGACTACCACAGAGGGCTTGTCCATGGTAAGTGCCAACAACAACTATATATCATCTGCTACATATGAACATCCGTAAAAAGATATGAATATATTTTAGAATAATCATGAATTTCGTTGTGATAAATGTTAAAATTAATTGTAAATTTCATTAAGTTCACAACATGATTGATTCAATTCCTACACATGTCATATTAACTTAATTTCATTTCGGAATCCAATGCACATCTTGTTGGCAAAAGGACAAAATGTGACTTAACAACCTTTTACGACGAAACGGCAGATACTAGTTAGCAAGAATAACTGCTTTCATCATGTGACTGTGAAGTCAGTAAATTGACTTAATTGATATACAATTTTAATTAATACTTTTAAATTTGCTGGAAAATAAATAAATTCAGAATTTTAATTTTGAATGTACTTTTTGGAGTGTCCCTGAGCTTTAACTATTATAGAGTATTGTAAAATGTATATTCTCAACTACCATTCAATTAGTATGAATAAAAATCATGAAAATGAACTATTCATTTATGATTTTTTACAAGATAAGCAACTGCTTATTAATTTTCAATTACTTTTTAAATTCAGAAATATTAAATACTTACCTACTGAATTTTTAGTCAATAGTTTACTATACATCATTGAAATCTGATTTCAGTTCAGAGCGTTCATAATACGTTAGAAACTGGTTAATTTTACAAAAAGTAAACATGTTTTTTTTAACGATTATTATGTACATAAAAGTCTATCAACTTGTTTCAGTATTTTGGTTTAGTTCACTTTTTCACATAGCTTCTTTCTAAACTTATTTGCATGAAAAGAAAAAAAAACTCATTACTTCTAAATTTTTTACTTGTTATAACCATTTGTTTTAAAGCAAATAAAATCATTAAAGAGTTTTATTCATCATAGTTTTATTCAATGTTTGTACTTCATTAATTATGAATCTATGTATTTGATTGTCCTGTACACGATCTTTGAACGCTTTCCCGTTAGCCAACCATCTTTTAACGTCATGGTGTACTTCTTAAAATTAAAGGCAGCTATGTTCACGAAACAAAATTTTAAGAAACAAAATTCCTCTAAAAATTGCAATATAAAATAATAATATTAATTTCAAGGCCAAAATTTAGTGTATCTTAAATAATTAGTAATAGTGAAATTAATTTGGCCAGATATTTACAAATTCAATAAAGATTCAAATATTGAAGTGCTAACAAACAAAATAAAACAAATAAAGATTAAATGCTTTCTATATTTTCAAAATGAATTTAGAAACTATTTTGATGGAAGAAAAAAAAATCAGGTTATAAATAATTCGACCTGTCCCATTATTATACAATGGTGACTCTGTTGAATTACTAAATCGAAGAGAAATAAAAAACTGCATTTATTTGTATTTAGTTGGAATCTACGATAACAAAAAATATTTATTAAAACGAAGCTCCAATAATAACAAGTGATTAGTGTAGAGGTTGTTAATATGAAAGGGACAACAATCAAAAACGTATTACGTGAGTCATTTGTTTACGTACAGCGTAACATCTGCTCATTGAAAGTAGAGAGTTTTTGATACAAGCTAATTGTAAAAGAAGCTCGAGATTTAAATCTCGAATTTCTCAAACATTATAACTTATCAATACGTAGATAAATTCTATAGATTTATGAAAATATACAACTGATTCTTAAGCGAGTTCTTCAAATAAAAACTTGCTTATATTAAGCGATCCATAGATCACATTCAATTGCATTTTCACGGTGAAAAATGAAACCCTTGTAACAGAAGCCAAATACGGCAATTGCGCTCAATTTCCTACCTAACTGCATGTTAGGGTAATAAATTTGGTGAGCGATAAATGCAGCCAAAATGGTTTTTTTTCCTGTAATCCTACGTGTTTTTACCTACGCTCAGGGGTGCCAAGTTGACTCCTGCTGTGATTTCTCCACCTGCCAGCAAGTAGTGAGACTCTCTGTACATCAGTCAAGCAATAAAACAGCAGATAGAACCAATCCTTGCAAATCTCATACATTATTTGTTGTTGGTATCATTTTTTTTCTGCTGCTAGATTTGGAATCATACAAAACTTTGCTTAACCTTCACAATAGGTTGCTTTTCATTTCACTCCCAAGGTGTTTATCCCCAAGTAGCAGGAACTAGGTCACTCAGCCCCGTATCTTAACGGAATTTGTTTGAAACAGGTGGTGATTAGGACGAATGGGATGGACGAAAATCGAAAGAAGAGCAGGTTTTAGTATTGAGAGATGGGTGGATCACAGACTTTCTTCTTATTGTTGATCATGAACAAATCCCTTGTGTATGACCATATTGGAACAAGGAATTTTGCAAAGTGAATACAGAAAGGAAAATTCACTCAGGATGCAAAACAATTATTTTACAATAAAAAAATGTTTAAAAAAATTCATAGTCCCTATGAATCATTGAAATAATACAAGAATTATACGATTTCTAGAAGAAAAATTCAGCGAAAAAATTAGAAAAAGAATGTGTATGACCATATTGGAGCACGGAAGTTTTCAAAGTGAATAAAGAAAGGAAAATTCACTCAGGAAACAAAACAGATTTTTTTCCAATAAAAAAATGTTTAAAAAATCAGTCTCTATGAACCATTGAAAAAATATAAGAATTATATGATTTCTAGTAGAAAAATTCATCGAAAAAAATGGGTCTGACCATATTGGAACAAGGAAGTTTGCAAAGTGAACAGAGAAAGGAAAATTCACTCAGGATACAAAAAATAAATAAAAAAATAATAAAAAAATTTAAAAATCCAAATAAAAAAAATGTAAATAAAATTATAGTCTCTATGAATCATTAAAATAATACAAGAATTACATGATTTCTAGTAGAAAAATTCAGCAAAAAAATTAGGAAAAAATTGTGTATGACCATATTGGAGCACGGACGTTTGCAAAGTGAACAAAGAAAGAAAAATTCACTCAGGATATAAATTTTTTTCCAATAAAAAATGTAAAAAAAATCATAGTCTCTATGAATTATTGAAATAATACAAGAATTATATAATTTCTAGTAGAAAAATTCAGCCAAAAAAATTGGAAAAAAAATTGTGTATAACCATATTGGAACACGGAAGTTTGCAAAGAGAATAGAGAAAGGAAAACTCACTCAGGATACAAAACAATTTTTTTCCAATAAACAGATGTTTAAAAAAACAAATATAATTTCTATGAATTATTGAAATACTATAAGAATTATATGATTTCTAGTTGAAAAATTCAGCGAAAAAAATTAGGAAGAAAAATTGTGTATCGTGTCATATTGGAACATGGAAATTTGCAAAGTGAACAGAGAAAGAAAAATTCACTCAGGATAATTTTTTTCCAATAAAAAATGTAAAAAAATCATAGTCTCTAGGAATCATTGAAATAAGATAAGAATTATAGGATTTCTAGTAGAAAAAATCAAAGAAAAAAAATTAGGGAAAAAACCTGAATAAACATAGAAACAAATCTTCTTGCAAATAAAAATTGTTCTGAAAAACTACACAAGAAATAGTACTTCTAAAGAAAGATAACCTAACCCGAGAATGTAAAAGTAAATAAGTAATATTAAATATAAATATAACTCCACCCCCCTAAAAAAAGTCTTAAGAATGCCTTAAAAAACAGCCATAATCAGCCTTAAAACACGTTATAATAAAGCTCGAAAATAAAGAAAAGCATCGGTAGAAAGCTAATCAATATAATTTGGCTCTAACATGGCAAAACTTCTCTAAAAAGTCTCAGAACAACATGAGGAATCATGAGAATCTTTAAAACAAAAAATATAATGTTGAAAAATGGGGAAATTTAAAAACATATATAAAATTTTGAATAGAACAGCATAACAATTTGAAGCGACATATTTTATTTCATTCATAGTTCATTAATCAATTCGTTAATTAGCATCGAAATCAGAATTTAAAATCTTAAGAAATCTGATTTTCATTCTCCAACTAACAAAATTTTTAGGAAAACAGAATTCTGAATGGCATCTGAATATTAAATTTCAACAAACACAATAGCCAGGAATTGAACGCATGCTATATTTTACGCAAAAAGATTCTTCTTTCTTCCCTTCACATTATGGCGTTATACCTAAAGCTTCAAATATTAGTGATACAAAAGAAGGAAATTTGATCTGTTCAGTTTTTTATCCCACTTGAGAAACTAAATTGATTGTAGAGTAAAGAGATAGGACATTTGGTTTTGGTCGATGAACATGGATAACCGCTCCAGGCCTTCATAATCCACCAATAAGATGATACATAATCACATTATGCTCGATTCATGATTCGTTCATGATCCTGGGTTTCGAACTTGCTATTCTCCAAACGTGAAAACAAGCTACTGACAGAAAAATGTTGTTGCTACTTATGGCACTTGCCATTTACAAGTCCCTTGCTGATACAGCAGCAGATTTGAAGCCGAAATGAGCGTCTCTTGTTTTTGAAGTAGCGTCAACTAGGGCCAAAAGTACGACTTAGCTACACGCTCACCACATTTGTTTGCATGGCCCCTTTTTACAGGGGGGGGGGGACACATCTCACAGATAGCACACAGAAGAAGAACCATGGCCGAACCGGGACTCCCAGAACACGAGGAAGACGCGCTACCTCTGTGCCAGAAAGCCGGCACTGACAGAAAAATAAATAAATAAAAGAAAAAATAATAAGCAAGGCAATGAAATAAAAAGAAATATTCATAAAAAATTAAGAACGATAGGAAATTAATTGAAGTACTATATTATCTTTCGTGACAAATACATACTAAAATTATATGATCCACAGTTGAGTTCTATATTGACTGATTAAGCGCCTTTAAATGATGAGATACTTTCATTTAATGACGAGAAAAGCTGTTTTGTAGTTAAAATGCCGACGAAATTCTTATGCTGTTCTAATTACTGAAAAAAAATCAGAAATTAAGCTACAAATTTCAAACGAGCGTCATTCATGACTTAACTTGTAGAAGCTAATGTTTTGCAGGTCTTGATGTATTTTTGTTTTTCATTCTTAATATTTTTTTGTAATTTGTTTTTAAATTGCTGTTCTGCTGTTTCTTATGGCACATGTCATGGGAAAACTCGCTAAAGTAGTTATTGATTTAAGCCTAATCAGAGTGTCTTGTTTTTTAGTAGCGCCAATTAGGACCAAGAGTACGACTTTTACTACTCACTACTCACTTTCACTTGCACAGCCTCTTTTTATAGAGCACATTAACACACCTTACAGATAGAACACAGAACAACCATGCCTGAACCGCGACTTCGAACCCGGACCAACCAGATCATGGGGAAGACGTACCACCTCTATGCCAGAACGCCTCTGTTTTTAAATTACTTAACTGAAACAATGTAGCTAAAATTGACCAAAAGGTTTGATTTCAAGATACACTTATAGATATAAAAAATATTGATTTTCCTTTAGAAGATGTTATTTTTCTGTAAAGCTACAACTCACATCGAGCCTTCCATTACTTTCTGATTATTTTAAATCAAAGTATTTTTATATTACCATATTGAACATTATTCTTTCTTTTTAATTTTCATTAGGATTTTCCTTAATTATTTCAGTATGTAACTAAAGCTTCGAGACATATTTCGAGTAAATAACATAAATAATACCACGTAAGTAATGCAAGATGTTACGCATTTGTCAAGAAAATACCTTACATATTTACTATGCTACCTTCTTCAAAAGAGGCTTAACGTCTTCAGCTGTCGGCAGACAACATCAGAAGTCTTAATTCTGTCTGATCCCAATAAATATCCACACTTCTTTTGACATAACTCTTGCAAAACAGAATCAGTGTATTTGTAAGCCCTTCATTAGGCTTCATGAAGGTATCAATATGACAGTTCCACATTTTTGAAGAGACCCAGTTCCGAGGATTACGTTTATCTTCTATGAAAAATAAATGGATCAAATTAATCACCATTCATTGAGACTATTTTCAAGTACTTCCAGATAATAATAATAATAATAAATCTGATTATTATTTATCATGACATTGCTTCAACTTCAGGACTTTTCGTTTATCTCGGTTGCAAATGACATAAAGAGGTTTTTGGTATTTTTAAGATTATGTCATGCATACTTTTGATTTTTTATGGATGCAACAAAAATGAAAGAACCAAATAGCTTTATTTTTGTTAATTTAATAAATATTTCTGAACTATATCTTTGATGAAAATGTTGAAATGTAAAACTGATGCATTATCCCTTGTTTGCATAATTTTTATATATCATGCCATGAATTTAATTTAATTCATTATTTATGATGTCATTAATTAATTTTTTTAAAATTGAAATCTATAGCTAAAGTTGACTGAGACGAATGCTTTCGAATTGAATTATGCGATAATTTAGGTTTTTTTTTTTTTTTTTTTTTGAATTTCCTGTTTGCATTATGTTGAAATGTTGTCTGTCTATCGAATTTATTAAACTTAGGCTAAAATTAAAATGTAACATAAATTTAATTTTATAATTGTTATTTTTAATTAAGTACCTTTATTCGTGTTTTAGCCTTTGGCAGTTATTCCAACTCGCCCTTTGGTACCCGGATAAATCTGAATGACCAGATTCCTTAACAACATTGGCGGAAACTAAGATTGAGTTCTAAGAGCCATCACCAACCACGCCACCAACCCTCCCGTAGGAGGCACGTCCCATAATTAGAAGGGGGTAACTAACTCCCACACCATTTCTGAATCCCCCATAGTGGCGACTATCAAGTATATCGGAAGTTTTCCATCCCCCTGACAGAGGCATTTTCCAGGATGTAAGCAAATATATTTAAATCCACTCAATGATTTCAGTGTTATACAATAAATTCAATAAAAATACAAAGTTCAAAGTTGTTGTTTTTTAATCCTTTAAACTCGCTAGTAAAAATTGTACTACTCATTATTTATTCTACATTTACTTCTAGTTTATTTTATTGCACATTTGCTGCATTCAAAGTTATGTATATTGTTTGTTTTTTATCATTACTAATAAATGTATCAAAATTATTGTTTCTAAAATTATTAAAAAAATTTATTGTGATTTCTATCTTTTTATTTGCTGAAGCTTGTTCTCTCATCGCATATATTTTCGCTGTCTAGTTCCTATAGTGCTATTTTTAAACCCTGATTTTCTTCAAATTTACAAATTATTAAATAAGTCGAATTCTAATTTTGATTCCATCGGTTTTAAATCAGCAAGTACATCTCCGTTTTGAATTTACAGGGTAGTGTAAATCAGAAAGAAATTATATGTGTTTTTTACATGAGGGGATATTCAGACTGTGTGCTGAAATAAAATAATAAACGATATTTTATATTAAGCGGGACTTTTATTTTATAATTTTGAATTATACTTGATAGAAATAATTGCCTCATAAAAGTAAATGTTTAATTTAGTAAATGAACACTTTTTCTGGTAATTTATCTTTACGTAAAAATATATCTTTAGAATTTACACAATAAGTGAAAAATACTCAAAATTTGTTTATATGGCACTATTCCGACTTTCTGTCCTTTTATTTAGAAATATTTAAACTGATGATATCCCACAAAGAATATCAGTAACCTGGTGACATTGAAATAATGTTTAAATAAATTTCAAATTTAATTTTGTTTTGGAAATTATATCTTAAACTGGATATGTATTACTTTGAACAATTTTTCATACAGTTTTGCAACAAATGAGATGATACTAAAACATTGAAATTTTTCTGGGGAAAAAAACGATGAAAAGCATTTTGTATTCTTATGCAAAATTAGAAAGCTCATTTAATAGTTCTAATGCGTAATCGGTAATGAAAGGATTTAAAAAAGCTGCTTTCTGAAAGTGTAATCGGTCTGATTACTACTTTCCGGTAAAAAAAACTTTTTAAAACTGATTTTAACAGGAAATTTTTACTTCATCGTAAACAGTTTTCTGACGCTTAGTAAAATTGATACTTCGCTATAAATCTCTTTAAAATGACCCATTTCTTGTTATTATCCTTCAAGTCCAAACACTTTTATTTAACTTCAATTGTTTCATACTTGAAAAAAAAACATAATTTTGTAATCAATTTTATTCAATTACTTTTAATTTCGTTATGAATCTCTTAGTGGCTTTACATTATCTTAATATTTATAAAATGTAATTATCAGTTAATCAATTAATTGAAAAAACATTTTAATTCTGTACATACAAATCTGTTAATATGATATGTACAATTACGCTTGTCACGTGATTGTTAGGTCTCATAAAATGTAATTTTTACTACAGTCACAAGTTATACTTCATGTAATTTATAATGAAAAATTTTAATAAAGATTATCTTTATTAAACCTAAATTATCTAAATTATTTAAATTATCTTAAATCTAAATTATTAATAAAGATTATCGTATTAAATCTAAAGATAATTATTATATTAATAATAATTATCTTTATTAATCTAAGCAATGCAGATTAAATATATTGTGAGGAATCCACGGTTAAATTTCTTTAAGTAAGGACAAAAAAAAATTTAAAAAACGAAAGGAAGGAAAGAATAAAAGGAATTGTGTGAATTATTTTTTTAAATGTTGTCTTAATCTGGATTTATCTGAAGTAAATATTAAATTTTTACTCATAAGAAATTACCTTGGATTTTTTTCACCTTATTTTTTATTCAATTTTATTCACCTGATCTCGTAACTGCGAAAGTTTCAATCACGCATCTACATTAATAACTATTTAAATTTCTTTTTTATTTAAATGCAGCAATAAATCGCCATTTAGAAATCTGACCTTACACGTGGGTTTTCTTCGGCATAAAGACCTACAACTGCGAGGTTTTTAAACTACGCACGTTATGACATCTTTATCTAATATTTTATAAGACTCTGTCAAGGAACCAAAAGAAAATTTACGCACATAGGAAATGAAGTGCTCGCCCAAAAAACTAGTATTAGAAGCGGCCCATTTTCTGTCGCGTCCTCCGAAAAAAAAATCAATAGCGTGGGCGTGGTGATTTTGAGAATAACCAATAGGAAAAAGGGAGAAAATCTGCCTATAGCAAATCTTAGGATAGGCTTGATTATTAATAAATATCATTAAAGGAATTATCTTTCAGACAATTTTGATAGCTTCATTCAACTATTTACATTGGAAACCGAAATGAAATCAACGCTGAATCTATTGTAACTTTTGAAATAAATAAATCTTTCGTAAAAGTAAATAAATAATAGTAAAGCGTTTTTAAAAGTTGATAATTAAAAGTAAATCTTTCGTAAAAGTAAATAAATAATAGTAAAGCGTTTTTAAAAGTAAATAATTTAAAGTAAATCTTTCGTAAAAGTAAATAAACAAAAGTAAATCTTTCGTAAAAGTAAACAAATAAAGGTACATTTTTCGCAAAAGTAAATAAATAAAGGTACTTTTTTTTTTGTAAAAGTAAATAAATAAAAGTAAATCTTTCGTAAAAGTAAATAAATAAAAGTAAATCTTTCGTATAAGTGAACAAATAAAGGTACATTTTTCGTAAAAGTAAATAAATAAAAGTAAATCTTTCGTAAAAGTAAATAAACAAAAGTAATTCTTTCGTAAAAGTAAATAAATAAAAATAAATCTTTTGTAAAAGTAAAGAAATTAAAGTTTTGAATCTTTCGAGGAATTGATTAATCTTTGTAATATGTTTACCTTATAAAGCCGAATGAATTGCAAATTAAATAGCATCATTTTAAGGTTATGAATTGCTGACAGCACTTATCGAAACCCCAGATTTGTACAAAACAACTGCTAAAATACTCTTGATATCCAAGAAACATCAACAAAGAAGTCATGTTTTAGGTAGTTTTCATTCAAAATATTTGTAATTGAACCCAATCTGTTCTCAGTGTTCCAAGTCCAGTTAGATATATTTATCGGAAGGAATCTTTTTATTTATTTATTTTATATAGAATGAAATAAATAAACAAAATATTGAATCTTTAAAATGAATATTTTAGACTACAGATTTGAATATCCTAATTGACAGAGGCTGTAATAGCTCCTGGAATAATTCGTGTAAGGAAAAGGAGCCAAAGGCGATAATGCCAGGTCATCAAATCAGACAAAACATTTATTAGCATAATCTTGATATACAAGAAACATCAATAAAGACGTCGGATTCTTGGTAGATTTTGTTCAAAATACTTGTAATTGGACCCAAACTATTCTCAGTATTCCATGTCCAGTTAGACATATTTATCAGAATGAATCTTTTTATTTATTTATTTTATATGCAATGAAACAAATAAATAAAATATCGAATCTTTCAAATGGATATATTAGACTACAGATTTGAATATCCTAATCGAGAGAGGTTGTAATGGTTCCTAGAATCTTTCGGGTAAGGAAAAGGGACCAGAGACGATTATGATCAGTTATCAAATCAGACAAAACATTTATTAGCATAATCTTGATATACAAGAAACATCAATAAAGACGCCGGATTCTAGGTAGATTTTGTTCACATTATTTGTAATTGGACCCAAGCTATTCTCAATGATCCAAGTTCAGTCAGGACATATTATTCATCGGAATGAATCTTTTATTTATTTATTTAATATGAAATGAAATAAATAAATAAATTATTGAATCTTTCAAATGGATATATCAGACTAGAGATTCGAATATCCTAATTGACAGAGGTTGTAATGATTCCTGGAATCATTCTTGTAAGGACAAAGAGCCAGAGGCGATAATGCCCAATTACCAAATCAATCTTTACAGAGTAATATTGGTATATTTACTCTGATTTATTTCTGTCAAGTAAAAAAATAAAGTCATTTTACATAATTAAGCTACATACTTTATTTCACTGGGTGCAAATTTACTAACTGGTCCAAAAGGCATTTATTAATTATATAAAAATTACATCGGAATGGAAAAGAATTATCTTAAATCTGATAGCATGCGTTGCATTAATTGAACCATAAATAAATCTGTCTAGAAGAAAAATAATTTCACTTTCATTGCATCGTAACAACACACGGTACATGCTACCTAACTGGTCCTAAAGGTCATTTATCGGTTGCTGAAATATTACATTGAAAAGAAAAAAATCCACATATTTATCTTCAAATAGCACACGTTGCAATTATTAATCCTCAAGTAATATTTAAAGCGAAAAAATAAAACCAATGAATGGTGTGTTGTCATTTAAGGTAGGCGTCTTAGATAAGGAAGTATCTTCGCGATCAAATTCAGATTAATTAATCAACTTGTTGAAAGCTATTCGCGGTCAAATTTTTCCTGCTAAATATTCATCATGCATTAATATTAGAATTTGTCGCTTAAGGGATTTTATTTGGAATTCTTCTAACTAGCTAAGGCACTACTAGGAAGCAACAACATGAGAGCAAAAACAGAATTATAAAATTCTTTAATTTCATTAAAATGCTTCAAGTAACTATCTCGGATGAACTTTGGTTTTTCTTATAAGCGTAGTTAATTCGATTAATTTAAATTTTAATTTATTGAATTTAATAGTTTTTTTATTGTAGATTCAAAGGGTAGTAATCTCTATTTATGTGAGTTTCACAGTGTCCTCTTTTGAGTGTAGAACTTGATTACCATTTAAATAGCCATCAAACAACTTCTTATATATGTAATCATCTGCTTTTTGAAACGGAATCACAAGGTTGAATTGGAGCAAAAAGCAACCTAGGTTGAAAAACTAAACATATTTTTTTATTTTCTATTTTTTTAATAATATTTTGTATAATATTCGGTTGCCATTATAGTAAATTGACTATGAACAGACTTTTATCTTGTGTTTTGGGTACATTTTAAAGCATTCATCAAAACACTAAATGAAGTCAGGATTTTATGTTTTACAGGTTTTAAATAATTCACTGTATTTTCATTCATAATTATGCCAATTTCACTTTTTAACAAAACTTGTTGTCCACTAGAGTTAACTAACGTGAGGTAGTATTTTCATAGAATTTAGATTAGTTAATCCCATTCGTTAGTAATAAGAACTGTTGATAGCAGAAAACCTTTTATCAGTTTTATCATTTTCTAATTCAAAATTTGAAAATATGTTTTTCACTCGAAGATTTTCAAATGAAAATATTTTAAAAAAGATTTTAAGTTGAATCTGGATTATGCATATTGTAGACTTCAGCATTTAGTCAGAAAAACAAAGCAATGATAATTATAATACTTATATTATAAAGTAAATTAAGTTTTTGTAAGGAGTTAACGAAATCTGAGACATTTTAATTCATAACGAAATTTTAACCACTCTTACAGTTACTGACAAAAGGCTTTTTTCAATTCCTACTATTAGTTCACACTCTCCTTATAAATATCTTGTACAAATTTTCAATTGTTCATAAAATACTTTTTATTCATCCATTCAAGTTCAAGTATTTTTTTTTTTAATTCTAGTGGATGACACTTGATGTTAATACAGTTTTTTCAAATATGAATTACTTATTTTAATTTAATTAATATTTAATACTTTAAATAGAGTTTTAGCAAATTGTAATAAAAATCGAAATTGATTGAAATCAACAGACAGTTGTTGAATCGGTAAAATGCAAAGATTACTGTATTTTTCACGTGAAAGTGAAGAATGCGAGTTAAATTCTTGCGAAAATCAATCATTTTTTGATAAATTATTTATATTAATTGTAGTAATTTAATAAAAACTAACTAGAATAAAATTTTATTTGTTGACCTTAGTTGGAATTGACTTAAACATTATTTTTGATATTACTTGTTTCATATGTAAGAATGAATGATGTGTTGAAAATATGTTAAAATTTCATAACCAATCATTCGTTTATTAGACTAGAATTTATATAAACAACATTAATGATAAAAAATGAACATTTTCATTTTTTTTTATTCTTTGATATATCATATATGTTAAAACATACTCAATGAATGATGTTTCCATAAAACCTAAGCCAGAATTTATCTTCCCGAATTCTATATTCAAACGCAAACAAATCATATAAAAATCGTGTTCAAAAAGTTGCTTAACTAGTTTAATCACATGAACCTTTTGTTTTGAACCTACAACTGACCGACCTACAACTGAACCTCTCAACTGACCGACAGAAAAGTCAAATAATCCTAAAAAGTGTCTTTATTCAACAATACGTAGCTGCACTCGTGGCATCTGTCATCAATTAACCTCTTGCAAAACAGTATATTTGCCACAGCTTCCGGAGACACACAGGTAACTTCCGTCAAGCGAGCCGTAACTCGGTATTGCCAATTAGGCCGGTATTTTGTGCTTGCTTACTCATACCTAATGTCCCTTTCAACTGTTCGTAGGCAAAATAATAAGGGATATCCAGTGCACCCCACCGGAAATGACGGCAGCCAGCCACGTGCTGTTATGTTTGAGTAAAAATGCTCATCGAGACGAAACAGAGCAGATGGTCAAGTGTGACGAAACTCATCAATGCGTAGAATTTACCATCAAGTTCAATCTTTCTGGTAAAAGGCAGGGGTACTTGTTAGACCCCTAAATAGCGAACGATCCATCAATTTTGCATAACCGCCCACCCAAGACACCGTCCTTACTGGAAATGGAGCTTTTACTTTCCTATTTGAAATCGAAAATTGGATGTTTTCTCAAGGGGCGTATTAAAGACATACTCACCGGATAGTAAAAAAGTTCTCCCAAGCAGTTGGAAACGAGACTTCCGGAATTTTAAAGAATGTTTCAGAAACAAAAGGAAATAAATATATATACTTCTAAGTACTTGGAAGAAGACTGTATAAGAAAATAGGAATTTCTCTCCACATTCGTTAAAAGCGGAGAAGGAAATCAAAGAAATTTTCAAGTTGACCGAGTGAAGAGTTCTAAATCACAAATTTGTCTCTTCAGTTAGTTAAATAAGTAAGTTAGTAAATTTGTTTCGTCAGTTAGTTAATTAGGTTAGTTACTAAATTTGTCTCGTCATTTAGTAACGTAAGGTAGTAACTAAATTTGTCTCTTCAGTTAGTAACGTAAGGTATTTAATACATTTGTCTCTTCGGTTAGTTAAGTAAGTTAGTAAATTTGTCTCGTCAATTAGTTAAGTAAGTAAGTTAGCAAATTTATCTCTCCATTTATAAAAGACGTTCGCCATTATAAAAAACAAAAAAAAAAAAGGTCTATAATGAGCATGATATAAAACCTTCTGAGTAATTTCACTCGAAAATTCCCGTTTTACGTTATATTAAGATATTTTACTGTTGTAAGGCTCTCTTTTTCATAGGTACACACATTATGCGTGACATATTTTTTATTTAAATCAAAGGATGCTTGCTAATAGCTTAAAAATACAGAAGAATTCGAACAAATGAAATTCTGATAATCGGATAATTGATCTGATCATTTAACGTACTGTTGTATCCAAAGTTATTGGTTCAATGTGATAGTTACTAAGTCGTTAAACGTGCCGTCACGAGCGCAAGCGTTTCCACAATAGTTTTAAAAAAATACATTTAGTTTCTCCTAAGATCACACAAGTATGTGGCATAGAAGTAAATGAACATTACTTAGCTGATTTTAGAGAATTAAATGAAAAGTTTATTTTCATACTCAAACAAATAAGTTAAACAATTGTTGAATTTTCAAGTAAAAAAAGTTTTTTAACTATCTAATTAAGATTCATGATGGGCATTCTAAAGCACTTTTTGTAAAATAGAATAAATAAATAAATAAATAAAATGCCTATATGTTGTTATGACTGCAAACTTAATTTAACAATTTTAATCGTAACTATCTTTCTAACCCAATAGCTTAATCAATATATACATTGTTGCTTAGTAAGGAATCACTTTAATTTCAAACTATGATTAACAACCAGAATACAATTTCATAACTCTCTTGCCTGTTTAGACCAACGGTCGACCGTTAAAAAAAATACCTTCAACCAAAAGTGGCTTATATTATAAACAATAAAATAAATGATAATGTTCACCATTTCTTTTATTATTTCTTCCTCAACAAGTCAGCTAGTAGAAATAAAAGCAAGCTTGAAAAAAGGGAGGGGAAAAACAACAACCCTCCTGTAAATAAAACTGTCTATGTCATCTGTAACAGATAAAACTTTCACTCTCTTGGTGTCTGTGATATTTCCTTCGTTAAGCGCTTTTGAATTTCATTGATAGATACCGGTGATTTTATTCTCTCAATTATCATTATTTTTGGCACTTAAATAATGTATTAGAATAATATCAGCAATGAATTTCAATAATCTATAACGAAATATTTTTTAGCTCGAAAAGGAAAATATTTAACTTTTATTTTTTTTAAATTGGAAAGGATAAATGTATATTACTAAATAGTTTATAAGCCGAGAAGGTTTTTAAAATATTGATTTTATAGAAAAATAGAAAAAATTAATGTAAATAGGGGGAAAAGGAATTAATTTTTTCCCCAAAAGTTTCTACATTCTTTAATTATGAAAGACGGATTCCACATCTAAATTTGAATTTATTATTTTTTTAGAAAACCTTTATAAATGTGGAGCTTTTGTTTTAAATTATACTGGGAAATTTCAAGAACTATAAGTAAAGGGAAAGAGAGAAACATATTCTTAGAAGAGAAAAAAAAAGAAAAAAAATGAAATCTACGCTTGCAAATTTCAAGTTATTATGTCAGAACATTATTATTTTTAAGTGATTATTTGTCTTAATTAAGTTAAGTCATTAACCAGTTTAAACCAGTTTTAAAAAATCGCGAGACTTCTCTCTCTAATAATAATTTTTTTAAACTTTCATTTTCAATTTTTCTAGCTCGAGTTTTGAAGCTCGACCAATTTTGAGATGAATATATCTATATCTATATCTATCTATCTATCTATCTATCTATCTATCTATCTATCTATCTATCTATCTATCTATCTATCTATCTATCTATCTATCTATCTATCTATCTATCTATCTATCTATCTATCTATCT
>JAOUZG010012691.1:7797422-7839625 GCA_026289955.1 Argiope argentata
GTGTGTGTGTGTGTGTGTGTGTGTGTGTGTGTGTGTGTGTGTGTAAATTTCTAAAATGTAATTATGAATTTTTGAAAAATTTGGAAACTGAACATTGAAGAATTGGAAAATTATGAAACTTTAAGTTAATGTTTTACATTTTGGGACTTTTAAATTTTTTTCTTAAGAAATGTTAGCAGCATTTTTAGTATTTCAGAAAACTTGCATGTCTAAAGTAAAATATGTATTTATCACTCAATTAACAGCAAAACCATCTTGCTAAGCCATTGTAAGCTTGTAATGCCATTGTTAAGCCTCTTTTATCCCCTCCATCTGTCTCATTCAGAGGTTAGAAAGATATAGTTCAAACGTTCCTCTCATCCTTCATGATTTTGGAAATAAGGATAAACAGTAAGAAGATGAAAAAATGTGTAGCTTTCTACACAAGGAAAGTGAGAGAGCGAAGAAAGATTGAGTTCAAACATTCCTCTCATCCTTCGTGATTTAGGAAATAAGGATTAAAAGCATGAAAAAAAAAATGTGAGGTGTTCTACACGAGAAAAGAAAGAGAGAGCGAGGAAAATTCGTTCGAAATGGCAAGCACAAAATTTAGTCATTATACTTTATTTTCATTGCTGTTGCTTGCTTTTATTCTATTAAATTGGAAGAAAACTGTTTATTATCCTTGATAAGAACTAAAGATTAAACCGAATCGATTTTCAAAAAAAGCAGAAAAAGCGAGAAATACGGTTGAAAGAAAGCAGTTAGCGGTCGAAAAGTATCCATTATCAATTGAAGGAGGTTATTTTCCGACTGAAATATGGTATACTCCCATTATTATATGTAATTTTAATACATATCTATATGCCCAATTAACCTTTATATTAACTTAATTTCTGATTTTTTTTTATTTTTAATCGTACAATTTTCTGGAGTTTGTGTTTAGTAAACTCAATTTCAAGAATGTTTTTTACTTCTAAAGATTTTTTTAAAAACTTATTTTCCTAACTTTGAAATATTCGAATTAGTCCTTTTCTTCATTTAATACACCGTTAAATGAAACTAATTCCAACAAAGTAATAAATAAAGGATTTTCAGCAAATGATTAGAATGTACCTACCATCTAAGAGACACAAATACATTCGAATGAAAATTCAAAAGAAAACCCTTCCTTATGGAAACCAAATCAGAAATACGTTTTGTACCTTAAAAGAAAGGAAGGAAAAGTCGTTTCTGAAAATTTGGCTGTTTTGATACTGATTACTAAAAATTGGGCAAATAGACCATATTACAATCACTAATTAAAACAATGTTGTTTTTTTATCATGTGAGAACATTATGTTGTTTTGGTTAGGAGATTTTGGTGTCTCCGAAATTTGAAGGCAAAAGATATTTGTTTTTTTATTGATAGATTGCGAGTCATCTGACCCATGACATTTCAGTTTTCTTTTGTCAGCATTGTTTGAGATATTTAATTAAATTTATTATAAATTGTTTTTTGTTTGTCGTCTCTATGAAATGACGTCATCTTCCAGTTTGTTTACGATTTCTTACTTTTAAATAATTAACCTCGAGTTCAAATAATTATCGTTTGGCTTTTTTTTTAAAATTCTTCTCCAGTTTTATTCATCACAATTTTGTAAAACGCGACTTATATTTATTCTTTAATGATATTATAAGCTCATTGTTACTAATTGTATTTCTCAAAATACTGTAAATATTGCAATATAATTATAATATAAATTTGCATTACGTTCATTGGATTTTACGACTTATACAATAGCTTCCAGTAATAGTGAACTTTTAGTTAAAATTACTAGTTTTTTTTTAATCTTAAAATCGGTCAAGCTCCAAAACTTTGTTTGCCAGATAGAAAAATTCAAAATGAAAGTTTAAAAAAAGTTATCATTAGAAGGAGAGAGAAGTCTCGCAATTTTTTCAAACCAGTTTAAACTGGTTAATGACTCAAATTAATTAAGGCAAATAAGCACTTAAAAATAATAATGTTCTCACATGATAACTTGAAATTTTGGACAGTGGATTTCTTTTTTTGTCATTTATTTTTTACTTTTTTTCTGACCTTTATCCAATTTTCCTAACTCCTAAACTTTTCCTAACTTCAGATATTCGAATTAGTTCTTTTCTTAGTTTAAAGAGCGGTTAACTGAAGCTAATTCCAATAAACTCATAAACAAATGATTTTCAGCAAATGATCAGATTGCATCATCTTCTAAGAGACACAAAAGCATTTGGAAATAAAATTGAAAAGAAAACCTCTCTTTATTAAAACCAAATCAAAAAAACATTTTATACCTAAGAAAGAAAGAAAGAAAGAAAAGTCGTTTATGAAAATTTAGCTCTTTTGATAATGTTAATTAAAATTGTGCAAATAGAGCATATTAGAATCACTAACTAAAACAATGCTTTTCTTTTTTTCCCCACCATAAAGGGCGATAAACACGACCCGATTGCAACCTTTCAGCCACTGTTTATATTTGTGCATTTCTCTGACGTCTCTTCCCCCTTTCTCCGAAAAGGCAGATGTTGATCTTCGAGGTCAGTAAAGGAGCATCAAAATCACGAATTAGTTATTCTTCGATTCCTTTGCATCCGGTACAGATACTTCACCTTGCGATAATTTTCGACGTCTCGAACAGTACAGATTTCTGCTGAGGAAAATTGCGAATCGCACGATTTTTGCTTATGAAGCTTCTCATTGCACGTTTTTTTACGTGTATTACTTGATTATAGTAGACCACTTCCCGGAAATGACCATATATTTTATTTGTCTTTCGAAAATGATTAGATTCTAACATTAATTTATTTTTAAGAATTTACTGGCAGTATTCTTGATTTATTTGATCGGCAGGTTTTTTAGAAAACCGCAATTATTCTTTCATACAACAAATAACTAGTTAATCTCAAATTGGTTGCATAAAAAGGATCTTAAAAGGCATTAGACTTTATAGAAGCAACAAATTATTTTTGTGATTCCACCTTTTTCTAAGTTTAGAATTTAATTTAATTATTTGTTTTTAAGTAACGATATTTCCTGAACTTATATCCGCGTAGCTGGTTTGGGCTTGAGAAATGCAGTCTTGTACAACAAAAATTGTTATGATAATCAAAATTTAAAAACATTTTAACAAAGAATTTAAAAACAAAACAAAAAAAATCAGAAACAATCATATAGTTATAATCATGGAGTATATAAGATGAAGAGTTGAAAAAGCATAAAGAAAATATTTTGCTATAAATAACTAGTTTTTTCTTTAGAATAATTCATCTACTTTGATCATACTAAGGAGATCTTAATGTACGAAAAAGGAAAAAATGCAAAGGAGAATTTTTTAGAAGTTAACTTTGTCGAAAATGAAATCTAGTTCGTTTTATTAATATGAATTATTCAATAAGAATAAAAGGGGATAATCTAGGCCGTTTAATTCAAATTATAGTTCTATTTTCAATCGAAAACATTTTTATAGAAAAGATAAAGAATCGAAAATCATGACTGTATCAGCAAATTTGTTACGTCTGATCACTTTAAACATAGAACAAAACTTAGGAAGAGGAATTTCTTTCTGTTCCATTTATAATTAAAAATAACTATTATAACTAATTATCTAAATTAAAGTTATTTAATCTTAGTTTCGTATGGTTTATTTACATGTAAGCATAATGGGACAAATAATCAAAAATCTGTTCTTTTTTTTCTTTTTTTTGGCTAGATGATTAACCACCTTTCTTATACCAATTCAAACCAAGTTAAAAGACCATTTAGGATAATCTGTACAGTTATCTTTCCCTTTGCTTCTTGGATTGTCCAGACAACCAATTATGGCAATTATAACATGTCTACAAGTAGCCATTTATTCTACATGTTTTTGGAGTAATTATATTGTCATGTAATAAATGAAATGGATAAATTTAATTCTCTCAATCTCTCTTGGTTATTTTACAAAATTGTTTATTTTTACTATCCCTTGGAATTTGTCAATTATGCTATGCTTTCTTTTTTTAGAAAAAGGAAAATAATTTCAAAACTATTCTATGAACGCTTCTATGCAATCTCATAATTGTATTTTAATTTCTAATTTAATTTTTATAGCATTTATGCATTCGCAGAGGCAAAATAATTTATAATGAATCTATTGATGTAATAAACGAGAAATGTTTTTAGTTTTGTCACTTTTCCGGTAATGTTATCATTTATTGCTAATGATGAGTTGATTGCATTTTTTTAAAAATCTGAATTCCGACACGGCTGCTTGTAGATATGTTGGTGAGTTGGAGTCTAATGAGAATTCATTTCAGTTTGATATTCCAGTAATTAATTTCAAGTTCCTTATCATTTTTTAATGCTTTTGAACTTTTCACTGCTGAATATTCCATTCATTACTAGGTCTCGAAACAGCAGGTCAGTGTATTGTTTTCCGACAATTATTTTCAGCAAATATATAAAATTGCATCTCTCAGAACTTATGTTGAACAATAGATACACATATGGTGTGCATCAAATCCAGCATGCCAATTTAGTTTTCGAATTCACCGCGTGTCTCTTAGATGAAAAAATTAATTAATTAATTAATAAAAAAATAAAGGCCTAATATCAGAGAGTACAGTATTAGGCAATGCACAGTAGGTTACTATGCTTAGTTGTATTCGTGCTTTGAATTGATTCTTTTTTAAAAATTCATCGTTAGACGAAATTAAATTTAGATATTTGCTAAATATTTTTAATGAAAATTCCTATTAATAATTTATAATAATATAAATTTGAAATTAACGGCGTTTCCAGAAAAAATTCACAACGTCTTCTCATGAATGCGCATATTAATATTTACGTGAAAATTCTTGTATTAGTAAAAACGAATTTCGGTCACATTTTTCAAAAATAAATAAATAAAGTAAAAAAAAATTTAAATTTTTTTAAAAAATACTGTTTGAAAATTATTCCTCCATGCAGAAAATAAAAGGAATAAAAGATTTTATTCTTTTAAAAGAATAAGCTTATTATTTTAGGTACTGCTAAAAATATTCTACTCAATTACTTCATTTGTTCATTCATTTTTGTTATCCAACCGTATCTCTTAATGTTTACAATGTTAAAGACTTAGAAAAACACTTAGTTTCCTCAGAAGTTGTTTTCGAATTTTCGTTTTGGTCTGATGAGCACAGAAGCAAGGTGTGAATCTATCTTTTAATCCAAGTGTGAAATAAATTTTAAAAAATAATTTGGCACAGATTCACTTGAAATGAATTTGTGCCAATGGATAATTATAATTTTGTCGAATAAGCTTATGACATTGATGGCACTTAAGACAGATAGTAAGCATGTGTTCAAGTTCAGATGACGTAATACTTACCCATAGGAATGAAAATACCCACCAGTGTTTAATTAAGTTTGGAATTTTGAGAATGATTTAGAAAGTTATGACAATTTTTGTTCACTAGAAAATATACTCAGTCATTAAACTGTTAGAATAAAATATTAACTATTCTTTCAAGCATTTAAAAAAAATTCACGCAATGACTGCCATGTATGTGTACAGCCATGATATGATTTTTTGACTGAATGTACCAGTTGTGGAAATGATACTTGTTTTTGATTGAATGCCTCAGTCATTGAAATGGTACATATTTCTGATCGATTATGCCAGTCATCGAAATCTGATAAGAAATGAGTAATCGTTAGTTTTGGTCCCAATTTTGGAAGAAATAAATGTAACAGGAGAGTCTAAAAGATTGCATGGCGTGTTTTATTCCTTCAGAAATCTGTACAGCAATAAATAAATCGCCTGTAAATTAATAAGATAAAATATAACTTTAAGAATTTAATATTTAATTTTATTTTCTTCCCATCTGAGTCCCGCAGTTTCCAAGGTATAAACATGTAGATTTGAATTCTCAACAATTATTATTTAATTTTTCATACATTAATTGTCATGTGCGCATGTTGTTTTAATGTGTTTTTCTGACTGAATGTACCAGATGTCGAAGCGATACTTGTTTTTGATTTAATGCCCCAGTCATTGTATTGGTACAAATTTTTCGATTTATTGCTCAAGTCATTGAAATGGCACATATTTCTGATCGATTGTGTCAGCTATCGAAAACTAATAAAAAAATTAAAGCTTTTTTTTCAGAAATCCATACAATAATATATACATTGTATGGAATCTAATAAAATAAATGTGAACAAATTAGAAATGAATATTAAGTTAAATACAAAAGAACCAAAAAGAAAAATAGGAGAAATCCGACCAGAAGATTTTCTCAAGAGTCACTCTCAGGTAGAGGAATTCAAACCAAGGATTTTTTCTGCGAGTGGTCAGACTTTCGTCCAAAAAAATTGAGCCCTCCTGACTCGAAAATCCCAGGAAATGGATTTTATTGACTAAATGGTACTAATTTTTATCTCCAAAATCTAAATTTCTTCTCTAAATATAAAATATGTTTTATTATTTTAGTTCAGAAAATATTTTTTAGGTAAATTTCATAATAATTGTTTTTGGATTGATAGTTTCTTTCATTAGTTCGAAGTTTTATTTATCTTAGTTTCTTAAGATAAATATGACTGTGAGAAATTATTTTTTTAATATTATTGTACCTGGCATCTTTAGTTTTCAAGGAACTGTATTATATATCAAAATACAAATTCGAATTATCAAAATCCTAAATGCAATTTTAAAATGATTAGGAATTATAATTCTTGATTTAATTAAGTTACCGGTAACTTACTATTTGAAACATTTCAAGAATTCAAATGATTAACACTTTCTTAATTGTAAATTTTCTTATCGTTAAAATAATAATTTCTAATTTAGAATTCATGGAAGCAAGTGGAACTTGTCTTTAAAAGTAAAAATTTTTTATTTACAATCATTAACAATGAAAGAAAGATAATCGAAGTCGGAAATTAGTTGTTTATCAAAACATTAAAATTTCAAGTATGTATTTTTTAATTTAATTTTTCAATAACAGTTATTCATTATCATTCAAGAAAATCTGTATCTCAGAAGTAAACATTCGATAAATCCAATTTTGGTGTTTTTGAAGTTTTTATTGTATCATATTGTTTCTGAAACATTTTTTGAAGAGGAAAAGGCCATAAATGTAGGTAGAAAAACATTTACTATTCTCAAAAAATATAATGCAACATGCGATATATTGGACTTTCGAACTTCTTTCGATTCTTTTGCAAATATTATAAATGTTAGTCCAAATCGATTTATTTTATCTCAAAAATGAAGAATTATGATAACTTGTACTTCTAACAAAACCTCTTTTTCTCTTGCGTATAAATAATATAATATATGGCATTAAATTTCATTTATAACGTTTTTTGCTTTTAGTATTTTATAATTAATTAATTAAATTTCAAATTTTAGCTCTTTTACAATCGACGATTATTCACAACTTGTTTTTAGAACAAATTCACAATCTGGAAAAAGAACTTTTACTTTTGAAAATAGATCTAACTAAATAAAAAAAAAAGCACCGAAAGCACATAAAACTAACATGCGCCTAACAAATCTAGAATAAGTAAAAATATTTGTCAGTGTTTGACAAGAAATATGACAAAAAATTAGCTAAAAAAATACATGGAACTGGAACTTGAATATCTAGAAAAACATACTAATTGCAAAAAAAGTCGAGACGGCTGCAGATTTATAGATCAATTAACCATGCGTGCGACTGGGAGTGTGTTCCTGCAACGCTGCCGGTTTACGCGTGTCTGTATGTCCAAGCCACACGCCACTTCTCACCTGTTGCAACAATATCTGTCACGCCTGTATGCTCTGACACACGAATTATTATGACTGATACTAATGCATCCGCTTAGCAGGAGTTTAATAAACGATACGCAGAAAGTAGTGATAATCAGTATCAGGGTGGGGTTTCCGTATGGAAACAGCTTTTGTGGTTTCTTAATTTGCCTTTATTTTTCAAGTTCCTGTACCGCAAACAGAGGATATTCATATGATAAATTAGCAATATATACTTCCGTAAAGCTTCAGTGAAAGATATGGCAGTTGTTATACGGAAATACAATATTAATTAACGATTACAGGTAGTTTAGTTGATGTTTATCTAAGTACGCTAATAATGTGAACTCTGAATTGAAAATAAATGCAGAATATTTTCTCAAATTAATGATCCACCTTGTGGTTGTTTCCTGTAATTATTCTTTTAAGGGCTGTAATAATAAATTTATTATCTTACAATGTAGGCAGAAAAAAATTCTGGAGTCAAATTAAATACTTCAACGATGTCTTTTGTTTTATAGCTGGCAATTATAGTTTATGATATCAGATTCAAATCGGATCAATTGGATTTATTTAATTTTGTAATATGTATAATCTAAGTCTTTACCTTGTACTTGAGGATTCTAAAATTGACTGAAGAAATATCATGACGCTGTCCTGGCAGTCCGCGTCTTCTCCATGATCTGTGATTCCCGGGTTCGAGCCCCGGTTCGGGCATGGTTGTTCTGTGTTCTATCTGTGAAGTGTGTGAATGTGCTCCCCTGCAAAAAGGCGAATGTGATGAGTGAGTAGCAATAGTCGAACTCATGGTCCTAGATGGCTTTACCGCAAAAAACAGGAAACGCTGTTAGGCTTAAATCGGTGACTACCTCAGCGAGCTTGCCCATGGCAAGTGCCATAAGAAGCAACAACAACAGCCTTGCAGTGTACGCAGAAAAAATTTCTGGAGTAAAATTAATTACTTCGAACATGTCTTTTATTTTGTAGCCGCTAATTATACTTTCTGATTTCAGATTTAAATTGTATAAAAGATTGCAAATACAACGAGCTTAGTTCTGTAATAGGTATAATCTTGTAGCCTAGGATTCCAATGCTGACTGAAGAAATATCATAATTAGTAAATCTTTCGGTGAAAATCTTATTTTTTCACAACATTTCCATTTGTTGAAGGACGAAAAAAAAATTCAGCCAATAAATCTCTATTGGATTTTCCATTTATAAATATAATTCTTATAAAAAGAATATATCTGAAGATATTCTATATGGAAAACTTCATTTAGACTGCCTATTTATCATTGATTTTGTGTTGATTAATTTTGCATTGATACAGGCATCACTTTTCTTGTTTTCATATTATTTTATATTTATATTATATTCATATTATTTCATATTATTTTATATTACGTTTTTTTTTTCTTTGTTTAATAGTGGGAGAACTAAACAAGGAAACTAAGTTATTATAACTCCAACAACTAAGTGATTTTATTTTTCCCGTCTTTTCGGTGATCTCTCATATTTTCTATGATTTGGAACGCCGCCATGACCTACTGGCAAAATCATAAATTCAAGATCCAAGGTTCAATATTAGATCCAATTTCGCAAAGATTCGATTGTTTTGAGGGTCTATTAAATTTAATCGATTTTGATGGTGTAATAAGTATATAGCAGCTCCATGTCATATCGCCTGGACACTATTAAAAACTAGAATGAGTACTTTAATAACGTTCATAAAACTTCATAACTGGACATTAACAATTCAAATGAAATGAAATAATTTTTTTCATTTGGGAGAGCATTTGTTGAATATATCGAAAATTGTGTCTTTTCAAAGTTTTTGTATAATGCCTGAAAAGACAATGTAATTTAAGTAAAATTGGCACCAAGACTTCTTAATTAGTCAAATCTGTATTCAACTTTTATTTGTAAATTATCGATATTCACTGATAAGTGAAAGCAGTAAATACCCATTTTGCCAAACCTAATAGTTCATTGCAAAAGAGCTTTTAGCAGTAGTTTCAAAATTGCAGCTTACATGAGCTGGCATTCTTAGTTTCCTTCAAATTTACACTCATTCGAGAGTTAGTATAAGGTAATTTCAAAGCATCAAGAACTAAAAGTTTTTGTTTGCAATATTCATTTTGGGTTCCCACTATATTTTCATAATTTAGCACATTTGTTCAAGCTAAGATAAATGAACAATTTCTAAGTTGAGCCAACGAAATCAACAAGTGTTTACGAACAACTCTCTCTATTTTTTTTCTTATGTTGTGAACAGAAAAATATCCTAAAATTCGGAGAGTTAAAATAAACAAATCTAAAATGCTTAAAATTAAAAATTCCCAACAGAATGTCCACTCTCTGGATTGCATCTATATATAAGTAATGATACAATATGAGGCTAGAAAAAAATCTGTTGAATAGTTTCCGACTGATGCCCATCAACTGAGTAGGTGGTTCTATGCCACCCTATATAATTCGTGTTTTCCTGTAGGTAAAGATATAAATAAAAATTCGGTACAGTTGGGTTGAAGGTTAGAAAAAAAAAAAGAAAAAAAGAAAAAGAGGAAACCTAGTTTCGTCGTCCTTTCTCTCTTTCGCCATCCTTCTGAAGAGTTGAAGATAGTAGAAATTCGGCCGGGGAATCGCAAAGGAAGGGCATAGCATACACGGCTTTAGAAGCGGAAGAATGAAACCGAGCAAGGGGAAAGAGAAGTGGGAAAATGCTTCTTTATGTGAAGTGTTTCCATGCGTGAAAAGTAAAAAGGAGTATGCAAGTAGGATGATATATTTTTTAAAAAAATACGCAAAAAACCTATATACACATAAAATCTCTTTCTTTCTTTTTTTTAAAGCTAAGCTTTTTCGTAAGCATGATGCCCCCCCCCAAACCCCCTTTCAAACAAGCTTTGTGAGGTTGTTTGAATCCGCAACAATCTGATAGCCGAGGGCTTTCAAAAGACACCGTATTAGGGGATGGGGGAGGTGCAGGTTCAGAAAAATAAGGGGCACCTGAATATAGTAGTATTGAGGGGGAGGGATTGAAGAATGCAAGCACAGGTTGAACCCCCTTTGGAAAAAGATAAGGAGAATGATAATAGGTGGCGTGGAGGAGGAAGAGAGAGGGCTCTAGATAAAGAAAAGTCGAAAACCAAGATGTGTAGAAGACAAGTTATTGCTCATGAACTCAGCGGCTCTTTGCTGTGGGGGAGGGGAGAGGAGAGTGAGATGAGAAAAGCCTACTCTATAACTTTGACGCCAATCAGAAATGTTGAAAAAAAATAATATTCCTTTCATGGCAATATCAACTAAGGAACAATGCCGTTTGCCGCCTCCATGACAATCCGTTTGTGGACATATTGACGTCATGTTGAGAGTCGTTGTGTGTTCAAAAGCACCTCTTATAAGTGAACAAGAAAATATTATGGGGATTCAGTTGAATATTCAACTGAGCTAAAGTCGGATTTGCCCATGAAGAGGTATCTGTACTATACACTCACTACAGTGCACAATGGCTTACCCGTTTCAAACATATACCAGAAATGTATTTGAAATAAAAGAAACAAGGCTCCGTGCAAATATTCAATTATATGTAATAATATACTCGGAAAAAAGATTTTAATAATCATTTGCTTGAAAAATTTCAAGGCGTAACAATAAAATTTTAAAAACATTGACTTAAAATTGCATAAGACATTAGTTACAAGCAAGAGATTTGTTGTTAACAATGAAATAGCTCACTTTTTATTCCCTCTAATAAAACCCAAATTCCCGCATTTCACTTAGTATATATTTTGATATCATTTTGATCCAAATGTTAGGTATTCATTTTTGAATTGGATTTATCTTGTATTGCTCCGATGTTGAAACACCGAACGGAATAAATTATTGCCCATAAGAGACATGTTTGGAAATCATTCGCATCTTTTATTTGCTTCTTGAAGTATTTATTACATTATATCTCAATCTACGGTGGCATGATTGTAATGTGATATTTGGTACATGCAAGCAATATGATATTAGATATTTGCCACATTTATTCTTTTATGGGATTGTGACGTCAAATGAATTGACTATGTAGGTTCTCAATTTGCCGTAAATAGTTGCTTTGTCTATCTTATATTGTCATGTTGATCTTTTGCTTAATCTATGATAGAACAGCAGAATAACTTGAAAGTGCATCATAAAGCATGCTCATTCACAACACACAATCAAGTATAAACATTAGTTGTAAGTACATTGTGTCTGAATCTATCAAAAATAAAATATAAAATTGGCCCGATGTGCCTTGGAAAACACGTTTTAAATCGGAATAACTTTTTGCAGACGGAACTAGAAATTTCAGAGATTGAGTTAGCTAAGAGGACTAGACAATTTTAATTTAAAATTTAAACTTACCCCTAATATCATAGTCTATTTTTCACATGTTGCTTAGGAAGGCTCATACCTGTTCCAAAATATATTCCTGTACAAGGAAAAATGTAAAAGAAAACAAAAACAGTTTGCAAGATATGAAATAAAAAAAGCTAAAAATCTGTAAAACGACCAAGAGCATATACTAAATAGGTGTACCGGTAGGACGTAAGTGTTTTACAAATCATTTGAAAGTTGTTACTAATGGCATTTTCCATGGACAAGCGTGCTGATGGCCGTCAGCGATTTTTAAGCTGAATGAGCATTTCTTGTTTTTGAAGTAGCGGCAACTAGGGCCAAAGAGTACGACTTAGCTACACACTCGTCACATTCGCTTGCAAAGACCCTTTTTTACGGGGGGGGGTCACATTCACAACCTCACATATAATACACAGAATAACAACCATGCTTTAATTGGGACCCGAGCCCGGGACGAAGAAGATACGCTACCTCTGTGTCAGGGCGTCTGCGCATTAAAAGAAAAGTAATAATTTTCTGAAGAAAAGACAAATACAACTAGAATAATAAAATTGCATTGCGATAGTTTCATCTAAAAAAAAAACTTTGAATCTGCACCATGGAACTCGATTTAACTCAAGCGGGAAAAATTCAAATTTCTTTCTTAACTTTTGGAAGTGTTTTTAAATCCGTTAATGAAACAGAATTTGCCAATTTCATATTCGTTTCATTCTATACGTATCAAAGACTACACAAAATGTATTATTTCCTCTCAACTTGCGATCAACTTGAGATTTCATACTCATACTTCAAACTTCTCAGTAACCTTCGCAGCTTTTCTTGATATCTTTCTCTCTCATTTATATCACCGATTCAAACGTCCCCGTACCTTTGTTAGATGACAAAACTTTTCATTTTATGTCCGACGGATAAGTAATAAGAAATCTATTTAAATCCTATTTATACCCTCCACCTCGACTCCAGACGTAAAAACATGTATAAAATTGGTATTCTCAGCTTATGAAAGGGGGAGGCGAACTTTATTATGCTAACATAAAAATGTAACGCACCATCCTGGTTCATATATTGTTCTTGCATCCATTTTGGTGCAGTTGGTGCAGCTATTGTTAAAGGGGAGGCTGGATGAAAAAGCACACCGACCCTTCACAATAGCTGGGGTGCTGCAGGTTGCTTGCAAAAAAGTCGGCCACTTGCAGGAAAGTTTAGAAAGATTACATTCACCTGATTTTTTTTTACTTGGGTGTTCATTGTAAGGGAGAATTGGAAGGAAATTCCGGGAATTCTTGGAAGGATCAAGTACACAAATACCTGCAGCATAAAGCACGGGAGACGGTTTCTATGGTGAAGCTGATATGAACCGTAACGTACCCCTCCCATTGAATTAAAGAGGAATGCTGTTTAAGTAAGTACATCAAATGCTGTTAATCTTAGATGAGGTGTTTTTTTAAGTATGCTGTGGCTGTGTCATGGCCATGGCCATGTGTTATACGTGAATACGTTTATGTAACGAGTTATATTTTTAAAATAAAATATTTTTATTTATGTATTTAGGATAAAAGCAAGGAAACAAATAATTATTACAACAATACAGTTACAACATAACTTTATTAATTATAGGTCTGTGATACGAAAAGTATGGCACAAATGGCATAAAAGATGCATCGAGACTTCTGGTAAACGTTAAATCAATACAGATATTACCTAAAGCTGTTGAAGAAGTTTCAATATAAGACCAATTGAACTCGCTGAACATGAAGTCGGGCAATGAGCGGTTTTGTGAGACATCAACATTAAGTCTCATACCATCATAACCGGTGTTGTAAGATCAGGCTCGTAGTCGGGTATAATTTTAGGTTTTATTATTACCATTCAATTGTTCTTGAGAAGCCCTTTCCAACCTTATACGATCTCTGTATTTGGTTTTGGCATATCGACGCGTATAGGCCGAAATTATATATTTTTGATAATATATTTTTTTTATTCTAACACCTTATTATATTCACTGTCAATACTTTAAACTAATGTTTTATATACAATTGATAGATTTTGACGATAGCTGACGATTTAAATTTAAAGCAGCATCGTAGCTTCTCCGAGTCAAAAGTTATACTAATTACAAATCTCGATACGCAGCAAAATAACCTCAAAATGGCGGCTCTTCCCACTCCGCCGCACACGAGGCGTTACTGTTCTTGTTTATCGTAATGAATTCTTTGATCCCTTAGCTAGCCAGTGGTACAATTTAATTTTGGATGTAGAGGATAGATTCGAAACTACAACGCCAAACTATATCCCCGGATTTTGTTATCACTAGGTTTTTTGGATTGCCTCCGTATGGTAACAAATTTCATGTCAAAAGAAAAGAAAAAGAAATGAAAATGGAGTAAATAAATTTTTCTTTGACTTCAAAATTAACTGAAACTTATGCATTTGAGTCATGTTTCAGCTGTAGTTTAAAATATTCATGATTCGCAGATTATATATTCTTATTATCTGTCTAGTAAGTGCATCAAATGCTGTTAATCTTCGATGAGGTGTTATTTGGGTTTAAAAAAAAGAAAAAGGAATAAAAGTGGCGTAAGTGAACTTTTCTTTGACTTCAAAATTAACTGAAACTTATATACTTGAGTAAAGTATAACTCAAATGTAAAGTATAACTATAACTATAAGGTTTAACTATAAGTATAACTATGAGTAAAGTATAACTATAAGGTTTCAACTGTAATTTAAAATATTCTGGATTTACAGAATATATATTATTTTTATCAATTTATTAAGTATATCAAACGCTTTTAATCTTCAATGAGGGTTTTTTTAAAAAAAAGAAAACGGAATTAAATTGACTCAAGTTAATTTTTCTTTGATTTCAAAATTAACCGAAATTCATGTACTTGTATCAATGTTTCAACCGTAATTTAAAATATTCTTGATTCACAGATTATACATTCTTCTTTCCCCAATTCATTCGTTATATTTGTTTAGTTTTAATTCACATCAGTTAATAAAAATAGCTAACTTTATAAAAATGCCTGAGTACCATACGACAAGGAAATAGAAACAATCTCCGTAAGTGAGTTTTTATATGACACATTAAAAATAATAAATCAATAAAAAATTTGTGTCAAAAAGGAGTTATAACAAAATTGATTATTTTTGAGACCATAATTGCCATTTGAAATCTAAAAGGGAATAAGTCGTGGTTGGGTTACTAATTAGCTATAAAAATAATTCAATTAATAAGTATAAATTAACTTTGCACATATTTCTGATGATAAATATTGAAGATTTGAAGAATGGAACAAGTGTCATACCATCTATGCTATTCGTCACACATGGAACAACTGAATTGGACTGAGGAGTAAAGTTATATACGTAGTACAAAAATATTTCCACTAAAAGAGTCCTCGAAAGAATTATTCAGCGAATCATTTCCACGAAAAGAATCATTCAGTGGTGCACCAACTGCACTAATTCATTAGCATAAAAGAAATTCTACTGGTACAATATCTGCGCCGCATTTATTAAAAAATTTAAGTAATATTTTAATTTTATATTAAAAAGAATTGGAGGGATAATATTTCTCCTTCTTACTGCGTTTAGAGAATGATATATCTGAATGTTTTATTTTTATTGGGCTTTAGATTTTGTTCATCATGGATTGTAAAATCCCCTTCAACAATTCATAATCAATTAACATTTATGTATTGGTAAATATGCCGAATTATATATTTCAGTGTTATAATAGTTAAAAGAAGCTTGCAAATAAAAAAAATTATACAAGTATGCGATTTGTAAAGTGTGTGATGTAAATGTAAAGCCAAAACAAAAATTTACATAAAGAAAAATGGTTTGCTTAAACAAAGGTTTACATTTAAAAAAAATTTAAATTTCAAAGACTTTTAAATGACAACATCCCTTCTTCAAGTACCAGTCAATTATTGAACCCACTTGGAAGCAAAGCCAAATTTTGTTAAATTCCCTCTAAAAAATGTAATTTAAGATTTTTTTTAAATTTTATTTATTGATAATTTTTTTCTACTTTCAGATTCTATAGATTTTGGACTATCAAAATCTACACCAATAAATCATTGCCAGATAGTAGCTAGGCAATTGCTATTAGATTGAATTGCTCATATCAACGATAAGCCAGTTATGTCAGTCTGAAATAGAGAAAAAACTCTACTGATATAACATCTAGACAGAATACTGGTAATTTTGGCCTGCAAATAATAGTTAAGCAATACTTTAATATCAAATCATAAAATATTGAAGAAATGAAGTTTCTCCAACTCATTGTTTTCAAAAAAGGATATGTATGCATTCATACTGGAGAGTTTTCGTTTTTTCGACTTTCAGATTCCATACGTTTTGAAGTGTCGAGATTCCATTCAACAAATCACAGCCAATCAATGGCTATATGCATTGGTCATTAGATTTGTAATGCGAGTCATTGTTGAAAAGAAGTCGAAACAGGAGTGCCACTGGGTTTTAGATCTTTGGCGTCGAGAGAGTAAACATTTTCTGACACATTGTTGACACAGCGTCTCGAGAGTGGATATTTCCTACGGAAAAGCTGGGCCACGGCTGTTTTGATTTGCTCTGCGACTTTCGCTTTTTACCTTCGACTCAAGGGAAAGCGTAGAGCTTGAAATCTTTATTACAGCGAATCAAGCTAATCTGGGTTTCTGCCTTCACTGAATTTGGATTCAGTGTCTTTAATCGACAGATTTACAACGCTACAGAAGGTTCTTTTGGAAATGCTACCACAGTTTCCTTGGCGGAAAGTATTATTGTAAACGTTGTTTTGCGCAAGATCTATGGACTATTTTCCGAGCTTGTTTTCTCTTTTTCTTATTCGATTATAAGAAATAAAATAAGCAAAAAATCAGTTTTGTCAGGGCTAAACTGTTGCGAAGGTATAGATATTTCGGGTTCAAGTCTTTGAAGAGAGGGGGTTTAAAAACCACATATTAGTGAGTTTAATAACTCGCTAATATGTTACCTTTACCTTTACCTTTAATCTATTGAACCTTTATTGGATCCTTTAACCTTTAATCCACTGAAATCTAACTTTAAAGCTTAGATTTCAGTAATAACTTTTAAATAATAGTAAAAACACCAAAAGCATATTAGTGAGAAGCAAAATTTAATTCCGCAGTAAAACATTTACTGAAAAATCAGTAAAAATTCTTTTTATTAAAATATTTTTTTAAAAATCAATTTGAAAATTTATTAATTTAAAAAGTTATTCAAATTTTTAAAAACTTTATAAAATAAATAAAAAGATGAAAAAAAGATTTTAAAATAGCGAATTTTTAATACAAAATCTGCACAATGTATAGTATACGCAAATGAACGTTATTTAAGAGTTTAAAATTATATATTGACTTATTAGATTAATCAAAAGGAAAGTAATAGAATGTGTTTGGTTTATTCAATGAAGTGAAACGTAATTGCCATATAAAAACAGAGGGTGTTGGGGACTGAAGTGAAATGAAAATAGAAGAGAGGTGGAAAAAATGCATTGTTTCTGACTCAGGAAAGCATTGGCATGTGGAAATCACCCTGTCCCTGACATGATCTTTTTTTTTTTTTCATTTTATTTCGAAATTAATTTATTTATATTTCAAATGATAATAGTAATTACAAAGAAATTACAGGAAAAAAATGATTTGTTTCTAGTTGTGTGGAGATTTTGGTGAAGGAAAAGGTCTAGATGGCTCTTGATATAGTGGCTGGTCAGTTATTTTTGACGGTTGAATGCACATGCGTACGTTCTATTAAAGGTTTTCAGTGAAAAATCTCTGAAAATTATCTTTTTCTATCAAAATAGTGCCCAGGTGACTTGATTGCAAAATTTCAGTTTCAAATTTCAATCAACTCTAGTTCAATTGGTCCCGGATACGGACGATAAGCCACTCTGCCGCTTTGTCGCAAACGGGCAATAAGTTCTCTGTCACTTTAAATCATAATTTCATTTATTCATTTCATTTAAGAAAGAAATAAAATTAGGTTTGAAATAATTAATGACCTTTTTATGTAATATAATGTAATTTTAAAGAATAAAAATATTAATTTTTGTATGAATTATTCATCTATTTTTTTCTGTAAGAACATATTTCTTCAGCACATTAAGAAAAAAAAAATGAATGACCAATTAAACAAAAATCTTGCACGAATGAACCTCACAAAAATGTCAAATAAATAAAATCCTAGTTTAAAAACATATGGCCGAAGTCGAAATGAAGGAAAAAAAAAACTGGAAAATACTGCAAAACTTTCAGGAAGTAATCTGAGCAAAAAATTGTTTCCCATAAACTGCGTATTTTATTGTTTTTATTTTAAATAATAAAATTTTATTGCTTAACATACTGAGCGTTAATTTGTAAGCCTTCTAAGAAACAAAGAAAAAGAAATTTTCGTTTTCAAAAAAAAAATCTTTAAAGAAAGAAGTTCACTGACCAAAAAAAGAATTATTGAAGTGCGAAAAAAGATCTGTTTAAAAAAATTGCACGATACGAAAATATTTTATTTCTCATTAATTTTTTTAATAAAAAGGGAATAAATAAATCTATTTATTTACTTTTCAATGTATATCATCTACATGTTAAAATGATACATTGTAAAACATCTATTGTTTAAATCTGAGGGCTTTTTTTACTTTCTCATAGATACGCTAAATACTAAGAAGAATTCTGGAAGAGACAATAATTAACTGATTGTATTATGATTAGCAATAAATTAATAACAACTGTTCAAAAATACTGAATTTAATTGAAATTATTTTTTAAATACTGTTTTTCTTATTTTACTGTTAACAGTTTTTTTTTGAGGAATTATGATTAATGTTTGATGTAAAATTATATTTTAGTATTAAAATGCGAATATACAACTATCTTTTTAAATTAAGAATCAAAATTTATGTGTTAGGTAATGAAACTATGTTAATACATTTAAAATTTAGCTATATTGTTGGCTGATTGAGTTCCTACTATTAGACTTTCTACTTTTGATGAAATGTTTGTTTCAATATATTTTTATCATATAAAATTAAATTTAAATTTACAAATTCTTTATATATTTCTCTTTCATCCCTTCTGAAATCAATTATAATAGGTTTTTTGAGATTTTTGAGGTTTAAGAATGTTTTTCGTTTGATTTCAAAAACAGAGATGTTATGACAGCATTTAACTATTCAAAATCACTCAAAATATGGATGCAGAAAAGTTACAATAATACAAATAATATTTTCTTTGTTTTTCAGGATTTAATGCATTTTAGAGTATTATATTATTCTGGAACAAAAGTGTTGCATTATTTTAGGGGTCTTTTGGATTCATATTTAACAAAAGTGTTGAATTTAATGGAATTTGTGCAATATAACAGTTTTAATCACAAATTTTTGAAAAGCGATTATTGTTTCAACATGTCAAAGTTAGAATGTAATCTCTACATGAAACAATTGTTTCAATAATTTTTTTCTTACAATATTTCAACATAATAGTTAAAAAAATGTTCGCATCCATTTACCTTTCCAATTCGTGCTGTTTGAAAAAACACAAATATTCATTATTGCAGAGCATATTTAATTATTAATATTCTCTCTCTGAAAGAAGTTTGAGCATCTTAATCCATTTGAAAGTCACCTGAAGTGTCGCCTAATCATGAATATCTTATTTAGATTGAGGTATTGCATTCATTATAATCTCGAATTTCAAAATTACGTCTTAAAACACCTCCATCTATCTTTTACTTTTTTTCAGACCTGAATTAATTTTTAGTTACTATGTAACTTATCCATAGAACAAATGTTTTGATAATGGTGTTTTACATTATTTGAATATAATAGTTAAAAAATGTTTCAATTTGTGCTATTCGAGTAATCGCAAGTATTCATCATTGCAGAACCCATTCAACTCAAACATCTTATCTCTGAAAGTAGTTTGAACATCTACTTTTGCCTGAAAACCGCCTGAAATATCGCCTTATCATGAATATCACATTTCGACTGAGGAATTGTACTTATTATCATGTGAAATTTCAAAATTACATCTTAATACACCTTCATATATCCTTTATTTTTTCAAAACTGAATTGTTTCTTAGTGCGAAAGAAGAACTTACATGATTAATATTCTCAGGATGGAGAAGATAGTAGATAAATTGCTGTATTTGAAATAATTTTAAAAGATATCTTGTTTAGCTAAAAGGACGAACCGTAGCCGTGTAAAATCTTCGGAGATATTAAATTTCACACCAAAACTAAAGTCATTCTCTTTTTTTATTTAATGACATCAGTGTTATCTAACTTACAGAATAATGAAACAATTTTATAAAAATAAATGGGCTTCCATAAGTGATTCTTTCTCGCTATTTCCATGTCACAAATTTTTTTGGGAAGATAAATATGCAGACTCTATTCGGAAAAGAGATTTTATTCTCAAGAACCTTATTTGAATATTCAACAGATGAAATAAGCCTGTTTTAACTAAATAAACTGAAACTTTTAAATTTCATTGCTTTACAGGAAAGATAAGATGGGCTTGGACGGAAACTAAGTTTTATGACATTAGGCTTATCATATCGCTATATTTTACGACATGCAAGAATTTTTTTCGATTAAAAAGGATCATATGCCTTTTATTTTGTAATGCATAAAAAATTAAAATATTCTATTCTTGAATACCATTGTCCTTACTTCAAATGTCAACTCTAGATTATTTTTAAATCTCTGTTACTTGGAAATATAGAAAATGAATTATTAATTTAAGTCAGATTAAGATATCTCTTCCCTTTTAATATAACTTTTAAGGGGATAAGAAAGAAAATTTTGTATGAAAACCAAATGAATTCATTTATCAAAACTTATAGTTTAAAAATATTCTGTAAAACAATTTTATGTATATCAAAATCATTTTTATGTATGTATGAAAACTACGAGGTTTCAAATCTACTAATCTTAAGGATTCTGTTTAGTTGCATGAAAATAATTTTTCATGTATATAAAAATATATTTATGAAATCTATCAGTCAAACTTACGCGCATAAAAACAAGTTTTTTTCTGTTACTTGCGGTATGTATATTACTCGAGTATGAATTGTCTTCATTGTTTATTTAATTTGTACTAACCATTTATTTTATAATCATTAAGAAGCTGTTTTCAATTTATATCAATACTTAATTTTGGACTGTTACTCAGGGCCCGACTTAGCCTAATCGGGGCCCGGGGCAAAAACTTCTTTGGGGCCTCCCCTTGCTTCACTACTTTAGTAATGAAGAACCAAACTTTATGAAAGTATTTTAATTTTCGATGGCTATATAATGATGGCTCGATTAAGCCAATCAGAAGCCCGTATTTTTATACATATATCGCATTTTGTGATATGTAAAAACACAAGCTTTTGATTGGCCAAATTTGTCCACCGTAATTGCAGGAATTTAGCTGCATTTCACCCTAGAAAGCCATGGATTTAAGAAATATAGGTTTTTTTGTGTTCATACGATGGATTAACGAAGAAACTAACATAAAACTGATGGATTTTGATATTTTGTTTTTAAAAAAAATCCTTAAAGAAGCAAACGTAAAATAAGCTCTCTATCCGTCTTGGGGTCCCCTTCTGATGTGAGGATCCGGGGAAACTGTCCCGTATGCCATGCCTTAGTCAGGCTCTGCTGTTATTATCAAAGTATTTAATGCAAATGTAATTTATCTTGATACAGATTCATATGTCTGTAAAGAATATGTCAAGACTTTTCTAGGTGAATATGCCAAACACGAATAATATTTCCGTAGTTGATTGGTTCACAGGTTTGCATTGTAAAAAATCATTGTTTCATAATTTTCGGGTACATTCGGTACTGCTTTCGGTAATTTTCAGGTAATTTATTCTAGTTATATCCCATGTATAAAAAAGAAAATGTTTAGTTTTGGAATTTTATAGACTTGTGTTATCTCCATGATAACTATATTAATAATTTATTTATTTATATTAGTTTATATTATAATATAATATATTAATAATTATAATGTAGTATATTATAGTATATATATATATATATATATATATATATATATACTACATTCATAATTAGTTTAAAATTTTCAGAGCTTAGTTACCGATTAATTGGCGAGGATCCTGAGTGTTCTCTTGCTTGTTTCCTTCAGGAAATAATGATTTTGGGGTTCCCTAATTTTGTAATAAAGAGTTATAAATGGAAATGTAAGAAGGTGAAAATGAATAAAATAAACATTATTTGCTTTTTAGAGCAATAACGAAAATTAATATATTAAAAAAATTTTATAGTTAATATATCTATATTATGTCCTCCCTTACACGTATCAAATATTACAAGATCTAATGTTAATAAAAAATACTGATTCCTTTTTACAATTTATAAATAATTGCTATATAGATTTATAAATTCTTGGTAGATTTTTATCTAGAAAGATTTAAAAAATAACAATTCAGCCATCAAAATTTAATTTAATTTAAATTCCAATATAATTAAACCATATTAAGTTTAATTAAAGCATGGATAAATGAAAAAAGGAGATTATTAAGTCAACCAAGTTTCACCTGAAGCTTGCATTAAATCTTATGTAAAGTGAATTTAAAAAGGCAAAAATAAAATTCTATAAACCCATCGAAAATTTCATGTAGAAAGGAATAAAAAAAGGATGTCTTTTTATTCATCATAGTGGTATTTTATATCGTTTGGTAACCTAATCTTTTATAAGAGAATTTAAAAAACCTAGTATTATATTAATAATGAAAAAAGATGTTCTAGTTAAACTAACTCAATCAACGAAAAAATATAAATTTAACATTCCTTATATTTATCCTAATAAATCAGAGAGCTCTCCCACAAAATACTCTCATATTTAAAGATTACCTTCTACAGAAAGAAGGGGGGAGGGGGTCTTGCAACATGTGGATTTCGGGGCCTAATTTTCTGTTGTATTTTTATAGTTACGGCACGAGAAACAATTGCTCTTCCAACTTCCCCTCCGCAATAATTACTAGTTCAAAATATTGACCCGGTAATTATATGTTTAAAGTTCAAGTATCCGTTATCAAAAAAATTAGGTACTTGCTTCTGACTTAGAAAATCGCTTAGAAAATTGTTCATATTTCGAAGCTTCGAAATTTAGAATTAATGTGTAGATAGATCCGTATGCTCATTTAATTACATATGATTATTTAAGGCATATATAGGTATATAAGGTATATACATGCTATTTATTGTTCATGAACCAAGACTCCGTTTTTTTATATTTTATTTCAGTATAAATCAGGTAGTTTTGAATAGATGATGAAATTAATTTGCAATCATTAACTTTTTTTGCATTCACTTTCGTTAAACTCAAGCTTGTGACATGTTATATATAGAAATAAAAGTTAAAATAGTTATCATAATTAAAGTCCTTAAAATCATTAATAACGTAACAATTAATTTTATCTTAACTGCTTTTTTACAAATATAGATTTTACAATGAATTTTGAATTTAGTGTCAAATATAATGAATCTCTAATTATGCCAATCAAGTAAAATTACTTAACATTTGCAGTACTTGGTGTTCCAATATTCATGTTGTATCATTGCTATTTAGAGTTAGTGCCTCCAAACAGATTCAACGATTTTCATAACAAAACGAATTGTTCTGGACTTGTAACTCCATAATTCCATAAGATAAGCCTTCATTAAAGAGGGTAATAGGTTCGTGTAAATTAAAGCAAAAGCATTCATCTACATTGTACAAAATTGCATGAATGTTAAAGTACACAAATTTATAAGCTACTTATTCATTTTTATATAACTCTATTTTTCAATTCCTAGTAATAATTCACACTCTCCTTATATATATCCTGCTCTAACTTTCAATTGTTAATAAAATACTTTTTATTCATCCACTTAAATTCAAATACATTTTTTAAACTTGTAGTGGATGACATTTCATGTTAATATAATTTTTTAATATTAACTCATTAATTAAATTTAATCCCTTTTTAATACCTTAAATAGAGTTTTAGAAGTTAGTAATGAAAATTAGAGTCAACATGCAATAGCTTAATCGGGAAAATGCAAGTATTTCAGTATTTTTCACGTGAAGGTGAAGAATAAGGGTTCAATTCTTGCGAAAATTAATAAATTGTTAGTATTAATTGTAATTATTTAATAAAAAGTATATAAATAAAATTTTAACGAGGGTCACATGTTCGTGAACATGAAAGCTGTAACATTAATTTTCATTGTAATGCCAAAATTACATGAATACTATAGTATTCAAATCTATAAGCCGCTTTATCATACATTCATTTCTACATAACTCCATTTTTTGAAGAATTTATAATGTACTTTAACTTGATGTCCAACTACTTGATTGTTTTCATGTTATTTTGCTTTTTTATTTCCAGCTGTTCCTGAACGTATTAGTTTTGTTTATTCGTACTAGTTAAAGTGTTTTTCAGGTCTGAAAGTTTTGCAAAAATCAAAAGCTAATGCCCATGAAATGTATAGAGATTTTTTTTCATTTGACGAATCAAATGATATTTATATTTTCGCAAATTAAAATTAACTATTGTAATGTAAGCTATTGTAATTAAAATTAACTAATGTACTAATAAAATAAAATTTCAATTATTTTTATATTACTATTTTTATTTTTTATTACCTTTCAAATATTTCAAGTTTTTTTAACAGGTTTGATTGCTTATTATATGAAAATATTTATAGTATATATAGTATTGCTTAAATTGTCGCCTACATATTTAAGCACGTAAATCAACGTAGAAAGAAATGAAAATTTATAATATGAAAACCAACATCCCTCCAGTCGTTTTACACTGAAAAGTTTTATTTATTTATTCTTGAATTACTCTTTGGTTGTAAAATGTAAATGAATGTAAACTATACAGGAAAGATAATTTTAATAAACGTCAGTATTTTTAGTTTTTAATTAATTTTTTTATCTAGAACAAACTCGATTTTTTAAAATTAAATTATCATAATTTTCAACTGAATTTTTTTTTCTATTTAAATAGCTTAACTACTTAAAGAAAAAAATGAAAGTTATAAAAAATATTGTAGAATTTTGTATTTATCAATTCTCAAATTATTTTTTTTTAATTTAAAAAGTCAATCATGCATCGCTAAGCAGTATAGATAGTTATTTAAAAAATAATAATTTTTTCCTGTAAAACGGTTATGTCACAAGAACAAAATAAACGAATCCTTTATTTCTTTTTAAAAAATATAACGTATTCCTCAAACAATAACCACTTCTAAACATCATTAATATAAAATCAACATCCTTCATTCTAAGCACATTGAATTCTTCTCTTAATAAACAAATATGTTAAAAAGTATTTATAGCAAAATTATGGATCTTCGTTACGGTCCTTTTTGAATTATTTGTCCGATTTACTTATCATCTATTTTAAATTATTTATTTTTCATCTAATTTATCTTTACATCGGGTACAATAAAATATCTTGCATTAATAACATTTACAGCATTTTAATTTCTTTTTTTATGTCACGGATTTACCAATACAAAAATAGAACAAATATAAACTAAAAAATTTAATTTCTGTCAAACTTTGCTTAATAAACATCAGTTATTTGAATAAAGACAAATAATACGACAGATTATCGCAAGTCGTAAATTAACAACTCAATAATGTGAGAACAAACAATGTCTGATTACGTTACGCTATTGGACTTTGCCGAAATTTAAACAATGATTACAGAACTTGTATTAATAAAGACAAATAATTTAACTTTTTTTTATGTCAAGGACTCACAACTCAATAAATGCAAAAATAAAACAAATCTCAATATTTTAAATAAGAGTTATATTTCAAAATAATAATAATAATAACGCAACGTTCTTTATATAGGGTACAATAAAATATTTTGCATTATTAACATTTTAATTTCTTTTGTTATGTCACGGGTTTAAGAATTCAAAAATAGAACAAATATGATACTACAACATTCGATCTCTGTCAAACGTTACCTGATAAACATCAGCCATTTAAATAAAGACAAATAATAAGGCATATTATTGCAGGTCGTAAATTAACAACTCCGTAGTGTGAGAACGAACAATGTCTGATTACGTTACGCTATTGAACTTCATGCCGAAATGTAAACAATAACTACCAAACGTACTAATAAAGACAAATAGTTAAACTGTTTTTGTATGTCAGAGACTTCAACTGAATAAATACAAAACTAAAGCAATTCGCAACATTTTAAATAAGAGTTATATTTCAAAAAATAACGTAACGTTCTTTACATAAGGTAGAATAAAATATCTTGCATTAATAACATTTTAATTTCTTTTGTTATGCCACGGATTTACCAATTCAAAAATAGAACAAATATAATACTAAAACATTCTATCTCTGTCACACTTCATCTGATAAACATCAGTCATTAAATAAAGACAAATAATACGACAGATTATCGTATGTCGCAAATTAACAACTCAGTAGTGGGAGAACAATGATAACGTTACGGTATTGAACTTCATGCCGAAATTTAACCAATAACTACCAAACTTACATTAATAAAGACAAATAATCTAGGATTTTTTTTCCATACTGGGGACTTACAACGCAATAAATACAAAAATAAAACAAATCGTAGCATTTTAAAAAGAGTTACATTTAAAAAAATTACGCAACGAACAAATAACCTCATAACGAACTTTATCTGATGTTCTCCAGTTAAGATTACCCATATTAATAAATACAATTAATTTAACACATGTTGGTGCGTCGAAGGCTTATAACACAACAAATGCAAAAGTAAGGCAGATCCTTATAACGTACATCTTTCAACCTCATGAAGAGCTTCACCTAATAATCGCCAGTCAAACGTCTCCATGTTAATAAAGACAGCTAATTTGGCATGAAAACCTTTGCACCTGAGGGTCTTCCGTTTTTTGTCGGCAGGTTCTTCCTGAACCTGACAAAATGCTGTCGTGTGTAAGCACCTGGCTGCTCTTCCGTTATGAAAGACAGGAACAAGAAATCAGGATGTGCAAGAGGGGGAGGGAAGATGGCACAAAAGATTCGCGGCTCTCCCAGGTACAACTGAAAGCAAAGGAAACGATTCTCAAACGAAAACCGCAGAACACTTGTTCTCTTCGTGTTCTGTCCAATTCCACTCCACTGGGGGACTTCAAAGGAGGTAAATCATGCTCGCACCTTCCGAAAATTGTTTCCGTGGGGAAGGGGGGGGGGGAAGAAAAAAAGGGGCGAGCCCTAGATTTTCTGGAAAATGCGAATAAACATGCCGCCCAACTGATGCGTGAGTTTCAGTAAATGAGAACATTTATAAAATGGAACGGGATTTTTTGTCAGGATTTCATTGCGGAATCCTTTTATTCAAATCTGTAGGGAGTGGTAACTCAGAATATTTTTTCAGCGACCAGTCGTTGGCAAACCGTAATCAGAGGTAACAACTCAAAATGTTTTAAGGCTGAAATATTTTATTATATCAATTTATACAAATTTGCAGTCAGTGGATCCACAAAATATTTTAGATATTCTTCGGGTTATTATTTATTCTGTGCCAATCTATAGTCGCTGGCTGGCAACTCAAAATGCTTTAGACATTCTTTGAGTTATTATTCTATACCAATCTACAGTCACTGGTTGGCAACTCAAAATGTTTTAGATATTCTTTGAGCTATTATTCTATGCCAATCTACAGATTTCTACATACTCTATGTTAATTTGGTTGGTAACTCAAATTATTTTCATAAATACAAAATCTATATAAATTTCTAGCTAACAGCAACTAAAATTAACTGACAGTTGAACTCAGTAAACTGTATCAACAGTTAATTACATCATCATTTTTAAATGCCTATTGTAGTATAAGAATATTTGTTCAAAAACAATCATTATTAAGATTATCAATTACTAGCACTTGAAACTAATTTTTATAAATATGCCTATTATTTTTAATTACAAAAAATCATATTTTGGAATTTTTAAAATAGCAGTAATGACACAGCGCATGCTTAATTTAGTGATGTTAGTTTCGGATTTCATTGATTAAATTGACTTTTCATGCCAATTCCATTTTCAATCCTTTTCCTGTTCCAAAACTTTTAGTGATCTGAGCATACATTCACGTAAAAAAAAGAAATGACGCAAATTTTAGGAAAATGTAAGCAAGATTATTTTTTTTAATTATTTTTAATTGCGAATAATAAAGAAAAAATAAAAGCACACGCCGTTAACTTTCACTTCATTGAGAGAGGTATCCATAGCCAAAAAAATGTCCTGACTAATTTTTAAACTACCGGCAGGTTGTCCATCACTTCTTTATAGTATCAGTAAAGAAAATATAATTTTACTACAGCCAATTATTAAAAAAATACAGTTAAAAATATTAAAGAAAACATATGTTATCCTGTCTTTTAAAATCCATACAATCTTTTAAACGATGTCTTCTTCTTACGAATATTTGGGCTTTAAAAAAGAGGCTCTCCATTAAAGAAACTATTAATTTAAGTAATATATATTATATTTTAAAATAAATTATTGACAGATATTAAAAATTTGATATAAAAATCAGGTTGCTTACAAATTAAAAAGATGAGAAATATTTGAAGAAATATTTAATTTCCAAATCATTTCTTTAACTTTTGAAAAATGCTTATCATCTTTATACATATAAAAGAAACTAGATTAAAAGAAAAAGGAAATAATATATTTTTGTCTTTTTAAGGTCTTATCTGATACATATCAATATATAAGCAGCATATATTGCATACTGGCAATGTACTGATAAGAAAGATTTTTCCTAAGAGAAGACATCTTAAAACAATAAGAATACATTAACTCCTTTTTACTTTGCCTTTGACTTAATCACATTCGCTACTTTCGTTCCAGTATCCTTAAACGACCACTTTTAGACGATTCTATCTCGTTAAGGGGTGAGACGCGGAGAGACGTGTGCATTTTCGGAATTAAACTTATTGCTAAACTAGAAGTATCCGCACGGCATAGCATCCGAGAAGAAAAATTAACTTTAAATTTAAGTCTAGCCACCACACGATATGACACCGGCTTCTTGCGCAACATCAAACAAGCATAAAAATATATTTAGAAATTATCAAAAATAACTACAAAACAATTTTTATAGCACACATTCAGAAATATTTAGACAGTTGCAAAGGTAAAACTATGTTAAGTTCGTAGACAAAACACATGCGATCATTTCGCTCCTCAGGAGATTCAGTCTGTCTCCTCAATTCAGTTGCAGTGCGATTTAAAGAAAGACGATTATTTTGCTCATCAAAAGACTCTCCTTCCCTAAGTGTGAACATTATTTCTCTGATATTCGCTAATCGGACGTTTCTTTAAACTTCCGACCAAGTTTGATTTTCTTTTTTTTGGGGGGGGGGGGACATAGTGAGTTTTGAATCACTGTTTAAAATCAGACGTAAACAAAGAAATGTTTCGCATATGCATATCACAGCTCTTGCTATTTGCATGCACAGTTTGAGATTTTCGCGCATGCGCGGATAAGTTCAAAGTTAAAATCGTAATTAAAAAACTATTTTTTTTTAAATTTTGATATGATTTCTAATGAACTAAAACCTTCTCCAGTATATGCTCTACAAAATTTTATAAATATCGCCAATATCCTTTAACTATTTCTTGAGTTTTTGTGGTTCAAACAAACAGACGCTTTCACTAAACCCTTTTATACTATGTATAGATTATAAAACTATTTTATTTTTATCTTGATATGACTTTAATGTACTAAAACCTTCATCAGTATATGCTCTGCAAAATTGTATAAATATCTCCTATATCCGTCAACTATTTCGTGAGTTTTTGGGGTTCAAACATACAGACGTTTTCACTAAACCATTTTATACCATGCATAGATTATAAAACTATTTTGTTTTATCTTGATACAGCTTTAATGTACTAAAACCTTCTCCAGTATATGCTCTGCAAAATTGTATAAATATCTCCTATATCCGTTAACTATTTCTTGAGTTTTTGGGGTTCAAACATACAGACGTTTTCACTAAACCCTTTTATACCATGCATAGATTATAAAACTATTTTGTTTTATCTTGATACAGCTTTAATGCTCTAAAACCTTCTCCAATATATGCTCTGCAAAATTTATAAATGTCTCTAATAACCATTAACTGTTTCTTGAGTTTTGGGGATTCAAGTCTTTCAGGAGACTTTATTTTATATTATGTATAGATGCAAACATCTCCTCCTTTTATCTGTCCTCTCTCCCCTATTTTGCCAATTAAACCCATCCTAACGCATGCGCAAAAGCGTGGATGGTTTCAGAATCCGTAGGCAAACAATATATACAGGATATAGGAACATTTTTAAAAAAAATCTATATGATTCCTGGTCATTGATATAATGTACAATCTTTTGTTGTCGACATACGATTTATAAGTAATATTAAACAAGGATTTTCCAAAAATGTGCTTTACGATCTATGGTAGTCTGATTCATCTAAACCTCGCATTCGAATTCTTTGAGGATTACAATGCTTTCTCTATACTTCATATATGAGAAAATAAAAACCACTTACTGTGCCTTAAAAGAAAGGTAAAATATTATTTCCCAATAAAATCTTTAGTCTTTTTCATTTTTTATTTTCTGTTATTTTTTAAAATCATGAACAAATGTTGAGATGTCCTTAGATTGCATAATTTTACATTATACAGTTTTGAGGTCATTTTACTCTAAAAATGCTCCTCCATCGCTTTGTAATTCAGCTATTCTCCGACCATATTTTTGTAGTTTACTTCAAGTAGAAGACCCCCAAAACTTTCAGTTGAAAAATGAATGTTTGAGACTAGTTCTTTTTTCTTAACGTTGAAGCATATTTAGTAAAATCATATTTTTCATCTAATAATTTGAGCAATTTGCCTTTCTTCTTTGGCATGTGGCTTTTATCCTATTTCAAAAAAAAATAATCTTATACAATAAATTCATTTAAATGATTATTTTAAAACAATTATTTCTCTAATTGATTAATTCTCCGTTTCTATCTATATATTTTAAGACAAATTCCTGGGGAGATGCCATAATATCTGAAAATACTCACTGATTTTACTTTAAAGAAATACAAATAACTGGGCTTCTATGTTTACATCGATAATATTTAAAAGTAGTTCTAAATAAATGTTCGTCCATGATTGTCTTGAATTCAACAGCCATTCACAGAATAGAATTGTTACAAAGAGAATAGAAAAGTATAGAATACTAAACAAAGAATATAGAATATTTACAAAGTTGGATGGAAATGAGGCAGGAAAGTAAGTGGGAAGAGAAGCTGATGGAAACTGAACACTCTTTGACTCATTAATATGACACATTGACTAATCATTCAAGTCATTTCTCTCGGTGCTCATGTCACTATAATAAATTAGAGTTGGTTTTGTCTGTCATTTGCATTGAGTGGCTTGAAATTTTCTTGCAGTAGCTGCCAAGTAATTCCTGTGTCGGATCAACCGTCTTGTGTGTTACCACCCACTAGTATTAAACACCACATTAGTTTCAAAGCCATCAAGCCGAAAAATTTGCAAAAGACGCATTCAACGCATTTTTTATAGCTACGACTCTAGTTTTGATTACATTTTATTTCAGTGCACAATATGCGCTTTTGTTTTAAATATATTATCGAAATTACCTTGAAAATTTATTTTTCAAACTTGACAATGTTTCTTTCAATTATTGAAACCATTCTGGAAGTGCATTTTTTCCTTCAATTCCTACTATTAGTTCACACTCTTCCTATATATATTTATATATCTTATTCAAATTTTTGATCGTAAATAAAATACTTTTTATTCATCCACTCAAGTTCAAATACATTTTTTTAACTTGTAGTGGATGGTACTTGATGTTAAGACAGTTTTTTCAAACATTAATTTATTAATTAAATTTAACACATTAAATAGAGTTTTAGCAGTTTGTAATGAAGGTTGAAACCTATAGGCAGTAGCTATATGTGTAAAATGCGGGGATTTCAGTAATTTTTACTTGAAGGTGAAAAATGCGAGTTCAATTTCTGCGAAAATCTATGATTTTTTGACAAATCATTTATATTAATTGTGATTATTTAATAAAAAGTAACTAAAATACATTTTTCTTTGTTGACAAAAGTAGGAATTGGCTTAATTTTTTTTATATTACTTGTTTTAAATAATATCCAAATTGCTGAATCTATGGATGTATTCCACAATTGAAGAAGATATCTTATTTTAATATCTTTTTATCTCATTTGACACAAGAATTGGGCTTTGTTGACAAAGTATTAACCCAAATTATAATAATCCTTGACTATATTAAGAAAAAGTTAAAAATTATCATAAACTGAAGAACTAACGTGTTTTTCTAAAGAAAAAAAAAACATAATGAAATTTACTTTTAATAAGTAATGAACATAAGTTATTAATTTACAGACTCGCACAATCTAAGAAATTTTGTGACATGTTGGCTTTTAGGAGAGCATAAAGCTGATTTATCCTTCAAAAATAAATAAACGAATAAAAATTATGTATATTTAACTTTCTTTCAAAAATTTTCAACCTCAGACTTTCATTATAACATATCTACTTAGTCAAGCCGAGAAAGAAGAAATACTCCCCATAAAGTTGGAAGATCAGATCTTTTTTAGCTTATCGTTAAGAAGGGAGAAAGTAGTAGCTCTTTCTTATCCATTACCACATAAGTTTCATTACCGTCAACAGATCGTTACTTTGTGACAGAATGGAGTCGTATCTGGCTCAGTGCAGCGAAGCAGAATGTTTAAAAATATTTGGACTCTTACACTTTACCTAAAGCGATAACAAGATGTATTTCAATATGCCTTTAAGAAATAAATGTAAAAGCAATTTTCAAAGACCAGAGAAATAATCTCCATAAATTTCAAATAAATATTTGCTCTGATTTCTTCAATAATAATTCCTGATGGTTTGGATTTTTATTTCGACATACGAAAGTGATTTTTGCAGTAAATAATACGTATTTTTTTGCTTCTGATTCGTTTTCAGAGAAATATGAAATTTAGTTACTGAATTAGAACTCTTGCACTCTACCTAAAGCGATAACATGAATTATACAATAACATGCCTAAACGATAACATGTGTACAGTTAAAATCCATTGCAGGTTAATGTGAAATCAATTTTTAAAAAGTTGGGAACTAATGTCCGCAAAATTTCAATATTTTCATTCATTCTGTAAAAGATAATTTTTCAATACTTTTACCTTCGACATACGGAAGTGACTTTGCAGTAAATAATGTATACACTTGTGCTTTTGATCAGCTTTCAGAAAAAAAATATTTCGTTACCGAATAGGGACACTTAAAATTTACCTAAAGCGATTAAGACGATGCATTTCAATTTGCGTTTAAAATCAGTTAGAAATTAATATAATAGCAATTTTTAAATAGTTGAGAAATAATTTCCATAAAATTTCAATAAATATTCTCACTCATTCCTTCAATAATAATCTTTGATGTGTTTTCCATCAACATTCAATAGGAATTTTATCAGTAAATAATTCACACTCTTGTGCTTTCGATCTGTTTTCAGAGAAATATGATATTTCATTACTGGATGAGGACCCAAAAATTTACCTACAGCGATAACACATTGTATTTCCATTTGAGTTTAAAATCAGTTAGAAATGAATATAATAGTACTTTTTAAATAATTGAGAAATAATTTCCAAAAATTTCAATAAATATTCTCACTTATTCCTTCAATAATAATTTTTAATGGTTTTTCCATCAACGTCCAAAATATTTTTTCAGTCAGAAATTCAAGCAACAAAGCTTAGGCAAACGAATTAAATTTCAGATCGCAACAATTGAATTTTTGACTTATAAAATTAAATTAAAAGTTAAATAAAATTACGGAAATTATCTGTCAGCACTTCTGTTCGTAAATCAAGACAATGCTCCATATATTTTGGGGACCACTAATTTAAATGAATGATATTTTTGATTAACTTAAGGTTTTTTTTTAGGTTTCTTTAAAAGCTTTCTAACTCTAAAAAATGTTTAAAAAATCAATTATTTAATGAACAAACCATTTAAGGGGTGGGCGCCATTGTTAAAAAAGTTAATATTTGTGCTGTATTTCAAAGTTTCGGCGGTATTTTATTCAAAGCTTTATCACAAAATTGAACATACTTAGGAATTTGAAACTCAATATCAGCACAGATGTTCACTTAGAAATGCATATTGTTTCTGAAAGTTTGAATTTATAATATCACTAATGAATAAGATTTTTTAATGCTGTAGAGTAAGAAAGATTAGTGTCCAAATTATTTTTAACAATTCTTTCCCCTTTTACATTATTAACAAATTCTTTTTAACAGTTTAAGATACGATAAAAATCTAATCATGAGAAGCTGTCTTCCAAGTCTGGAATTAAATTTACTTGAAATGCTGAAAAGTAAATTTGTAACCAAATGATTTTGTTAATGATTGACATTAATTATTTCTTTATTGTTAGTTAATTTATTTCCAACAGATGACGTTAATTGCTGCAGCTGCTCTGTGTTTGCCAAATTTTATTTCTTCTCTGAAATATGCATTATTAGTCTCGATTTTTGGATGAATAGAATGAAAAAAACTTCATGAAATATTTAGCCTATTTCTTGATCCTTCCTTGATAGATTTCTTTTAGGAATATAGTATTATAAAATTTCATGTTAGAACAGTAATACTACTGCAATGTTTCTCATGATGCCGTATAATTGTCATGGAAATTATGAGCCCATATTGCTCTCATGATACAATTTCAGGAAAATTTCTATGTAGTTTGTATGCTTAAAATTTTAAGAAGTAAATAAATAACCCAAAATTACTACTCATTGAAAAGTTTAATTACCCTTTGCCTGATTTATTTTGTACAAAAAGATCCTTCGATAGCTGCATTTATTTAGAAATTAGAGGTTAAAAAGTCATTTCTAAGAACCTGCTAATTGCTTTTTAAATTGTGATAAGCTGTTCTCAGTTATATTCTCTTTGATTCTCTTTTATGGTTACTGTTTTAATCCGTATGAAATTAGAGTAAACAAGTAATATATAAAAAAATTAAGTCAACTCCTACTTAAGTAAGCAAGGAAAACTATATTTTAGTTAATTTTTATTAAGTAATTACAATCAATATAAATAATTAATCAAAAAATTATACTTGCCCAAAACAAAATCAAATTCATATACATTGAAAGTAATCAGAACAGACTCAGAATACAATCAGAACACACTCAATTGGAGTTGAAAATTCAACTCCAATTGAGACAACGCAAATGCATGAATTTTCTGCGCCATTTGGGGTAACGAAATACAGATTAAAAATGTTTAATTTTCTTTTTTTTTTGGTATTATTTTAATTCGAAAGTCTTCAAAATGAATCCTAAAAGTCGATTAATTAACGTTGTTTAATTTTAAAAGCACCAAACATGAAAATAAACAGAATCGTTTAAAACAATCGGCCGAAAACATGTTAAGCCTAACCTCGTTAGTGTGGGGAGAAAACAAGCTGAATTCGTTAATTATTTAGCTGTGAAGAAAATGAAGACTTTAGGCGAAAAAGTTAGTTTTTAATTCATCAATAAAAATTAATAAATTAATATTTGAAAAAAACTGTATTAACATCAAATGACATCCACTACGAGTTTTTAAAAATTGTATTTGAATTTTAGTGGATGAATAAAAAGTATTTTATTAACGATTGAAAATTTCAACAATATATATGTATATAGGGAGAGTATGAACTAATAGTAGGAAATGAAAAATGGTAAGAGAGAGGTGAAACTTTCTTTTTCTTTTATTTTTAGGCAAAAGAAATCTACCTGCCTTTTTTCATTAAATCAATTTTAAAAGTATATACAGTCATATGAATTTTAAATTTGTGTAAACTTAATCTCTGTTAACCTTTCCTATTTTAGGCCCAAGTATTTAATAGAGGCACCTCTTATTCTGACATACTGAACATTATTTTTAATTCCTGAGGATTTTTTAAAAACTAATTATAAATGAATGAATACACTTTAACAAATTTTTCGTCTTTTAAAATATAAAAGAAGAAAAAAATGGTTTGATATGAAACATCGTTATGATTTTGAAATTTTAATGCATTTTAACTATCAGTAATCCATTATTCAGTTTAACTTTCCGTTTCTCTAAAAACCGGAAAATAAACCAAGAAAAGATGTTTAAAAAGTTTGAAATAGCCACTTTATTGAACATGAATCAGATAAGCTATGAATTTTCATAAATAAATTCACACAATTGTAGAAACAAAATTATGAACTAAGTTTAAATTTGAACGTCCACATTGCATCCTTAATGATTTTTTTTTTCTAATCCAAATCAAGATTGATGAAATGTAAACCCTTTTATACTGATGCAAAAGATCTTGCAAATTTTATTAAAATTTCTTTCAATCCTAATTTTGCACAACTACTTGAACAATAATTTATGCATCATAAGATAAATACGTAAAAGTTAAAATATGAATATGAAAGAAAAAAATATATTTTACCTGTTTAACAATCACTTTACTGAACATGAATTGGAAAAGATATTATATTTCATAAATAAATACACACAAGTGTGGAAACAAAATTATGAAATGAATTTTAATTTGAGCTTTCACATTTCATCTGTAATGATTTTTTTCTTTCCTAATAAAAACCACCATTGATGAAATGCAAACCTCTTATACTGACGCAGAAGATCCAAAAATTAATAATAAAATGCCTTTCAATCTTAATATTGTATAACTACTTGTAAAATAAACTTTTATCTTTACAATAAATTATGCATTATAAAAAAAAGTAAGTACGTGAATGTTAAAATATGAATATGAAAAAAAAGAAAGAAAAAAGAAAAGAAAGAAAGAAAAATAGTTAAGCTGTTTGATAATTTTTTTCTTAATCGTTTTTATAATCCAATTTTAAAAATTTCAAAGCTTTCAAGATTAATATTGTGTTATTAATTTTTAAAATAATATAAATAATTTCATAAATAAATTTTTTAAATCAGAAATTCATGTTTAAGCTGTAAAATGTATTATTAGCACTTTTAGGTGAGCATGCGCGTACACGTTTTTAAAAAATATATATTTTATATTTTATAAAACGAAGAATTATTTCCTCGAATAGCCACTCAATTCTTTCTTGCAAAGATATATTTAATTATATTCTTAAAATCATTAGATATTTTTTTTATCAATTTACTTAAAAATTATCGATTTCGAACACTTTAAATAACATTATTATTAATCAATCAATCCAAACAATGAGCAACAAAATTTATTGTTGACATTTCATTGATTTATTATTACTTTGGTGAACCCTAGATGCTTTTAGACGAAAAAATACTATCGATTTAGGGAGATAAATGCGCACCGGATTTCCGCCGCTTACAAACTTAGAATTGCGGCGCTGCTTGTCGCCCTCGTGGCCTAACGGATAAGGCATCGGTCTCCTAAACCGGGGATTGCGGGTTCGAGTCCCGCCGAGGGTAGATTGATGTTTTTGATTTTTTTTTCAACCCACGTCGTCTTTTTTCAACTCTCAAGTTGTGGTTAGCAGAACTTTTAATCATGGTTATTTTTATGCAAAAAAAAGCACCCAGATAAAAAAATTGAATGTTTTTTTAAATTAAATTAATGAACGCTTAACCTTATTTCTTCTCTCATCTTTTAATGCCTTTTTTTTAAAAAAAATATTCTTCTTTTTATGTTATATAAAGGCAAGTATTCATACGAGCATTTTATAGGTATTAATCGTGAATGATTAAAACTGTTCTTCCAAAAATGAATTTGGATAGTTGGATTTTGGATTAGTAGATTTCAAGCTCTGGTTAGCAAAACTTTTATTTATGGATTTATTTTTATGCATTTTATCGGAGTATTTTTTAAAAATATTTAATTTAAAAATTACATTAATGATCGCTCAACAGCATTTATTCTATCATCTTTTAATGATTTTTTTGTTAAAAAAAATATTCTTCCTTTTATGTTATATAAAGGCAAGTATTCATATGAGCATTTTATAGGTATTAACTATGAAGGATTTAAACCTGTTGTTCCAAAAATGAGTTTGGATAGTTGGAAGATGGGATACGTAGATTTCAAGCTCTGGTTGGCTGAATTTTTATTCATGGGTTTATTTTTATGCATTTTATCTGAGTATTTTTTAAAAATAATTTTTAATCTAAAAATTAAATTAATGAACACTCATGAGCATTTCTTCTCTCATCTTTGAATGACTTTTTTTGAAAATAAAAATATTCTTTTTATCTTATATAAAGGCAAGTATTCATATGAGCATTTTATAGGTATTAACTATGAAGGATTTAAACCTGTTCTTCCAAAAATGAATTTGGATAGTTGGATTTTGGATAAGTAGATCTCAAGCTCTTGTTAACTGAACTTTTATTTATGGATTTATTTTTATGCATTTTATCGGAGTATTTTTTAAAAAAATTATATTTAATTTAAAAATTACATTTATGATTGCTCAACATTACTTCTATCATCTTTTCATGATTTTTTTTAATATTCTTCTTTTTATGTTATGTTATCTTATTCAAAAGACTAGAATACATACGAGCATTTTATAGGTATTAATTGAGAATGATTAAAATTATTCTTCCAAAAATGAATTTGGATAGTTGGATTTTGGATAAGTAGATCTCAAGTTGTTGTTAGCAGAACTTTTATTTATGAATTTATTTTTATGCATTTTATCTGAGTATTTTTTAAAAATAATATTTAGTTTAAAAATTAAATTAATGAACGCTCAACAGCATTTCTTCTCTCATCCTTGAATGACTTTTTTGAAAAAAATATTCTTTTTTTTTAATGTTATATAACGGAAAGTATTCATACGAGCATTTTATGGCATTAACTATGAATGATCAAAACTATTCTTCCAAAAATGAATTTGGATAGTTGGAAGATGGGATACGTAAATTTCAAGCTCTGGTTAGCTGAACTTTTATTCCTAGCTTTATTTTTATGCATTTTATCTGAGTATTTTTTAAAATAATATTTAGTTTAAAAATTAAATTAATCAACGCTCAACAGCATTTCTTCTCTCATTTTTTAATGAATTAAAAAAATATTCTACTTTTTATGTTATGTTAACTTAGTCAAAAAGCAAGTGTTCATACGAGAATTTTATAGGTATTAATTGTGAATGATTAAAACTATTCTTCCAAAAATAAATTTGGATAGTTGAAAGTTGGGATGAGTAGATTTCAAGCTCTGGTTAGCTAAACTTATATTCAGCGTTTTTATTTTTATGCATTTTATCTTAGAGTTTTATTATTATTATTATTATTATATTTAATTTTTAGCAACATTTCATTATTTTAATCATATTTTTTAATTCTTCTTTTATGTTATATTACTTTTTTCAAAAGGTAAGAAGCATTCATTCCAGCAATTTACAGGTACTGGTTATGAATTTACAGGTACTGGTTATGAACAATTAAAACTATTCTTTCAAAAATAAATTTGGATAATTTGGATAAGTGGATCTCAAGTTGAGATTAGCAGAACTTTTATTCATGGTTTTTATTTTTACGTATTTTATCTGAGTGTTTTTTTATTATATTTAATTTTTAATGCTCAAAATGATTTCTTTTCTTTCATTTTAATTGTTTTTTTAATATCCTTCTTTTTATGTTATACCGCCTTATTCAAAAAGTAAGTTTTCATATGGGCATTTTACAAGTATTAATTATGAACGATTTAAATTATTGTTCCAAAAATAAATTTGGATAATTAGACTTTGTATAAGTGGATTTCTATTGCATAAGAAACAAAGTTTTGATGATCATATAAATAGTGATGTACATAAAATCTGTAGTTTATGACAATATTGTTTGTTATTTATATCGGCATAGTATATAGGTTTACATTTGCTACTGTCCACTTTTATACTACAAGAAATATTGCAAACAAACAATGGTTTATCTTTCCTTTTTTCTAGCCGAGATATAAAACAATAAAAAAAAGGAAAGAGGGAAAAAATCCAAATGATTGGCAAATTTTAAGTAAATATCTGTTGTTTCAAAAGTAGTTTTTTCTAATCTTTAATAAATATTTCGAAGAATGACAACATTATTTTTGCGATTTTCAACTCAATTTAAAGGAGGGAAATGAAAGAAAGAAAAGAAAAAGCAATGCATCTTAATATAGTGATTACAAATTTATTACAAAATCGTTAAAAATAACCACATGCTTGCAATTGATGTTCAGATTATTTCGGCTTTGCCACACTCAGACGATTTACTTAATATCTTTTGAAATCGATTAATTTAAGATCTCAGTAGCTAAAGAATTTCCTGTTGAGATCAAAGGGGTTTGTAAAAATACCACTGCAATCAAAAGGTTTTTGGAATGTTTCATTTAAAATACATCTTTAGCAGATATGGTCTTCATATTTTCATCAAACATTTTTACAATTTTCATAAGCATCTGGCAACAGTCAGGAATTTATTTCATTTCATCATCTGAAAATAAACTTGTTTTTAATAAGATAAGAATTTTTAACTTAATCGATTTTTCAAAAATGGCAAATGCAATTTAGTAAGAAATATGCGTTAAAATTTGTTGGCGAAAAACAATTCTTGTGACAAATTTATTTGAACTGTTGCGAAAAGTTTTTAAAAATATACTACTTATTAAAAATAAGAGTATTTGAATGGAATAAAATGTTTTAAAAAGGAAGAAAATCTGTTATATATAAACCTCGATCCACTTCATCTTATTATTCCAATGCCGATCATGTTAAAGAATGGTCCTTAATGATTGCCATTTAACAGATAAATGCATTGGTAAACATATTCCTTTTTGGAAAACGTCAAAAAAATGGGGAGAAATATCTTATCTTTCCAAGATGATTATGCACATTTTCACAATTAATTATTATTTATGATGTTTTTTCAAAAAATCATCAAATACGTAAATACATAACTTTATAATTTTCGTGGGTTTTTTGATCGTGGGTTTTTTGATTTTTCCATTGTTGAAGTTATTTCTTAAAGGTCATCTTTTTGAATCCATTAATTAGATAAAAAAAATACACTGCGAATTCTGAAGGGGCTTCAGAAAATGACTTAAAACATATTTTGAAGATTTTCTTTTTATTAAACACTTACAAAAACACCGTCCACCACTAAGTATCACAAAGGGCTTATAGAAATCAGAATACAACACATTAGATGCAGAAATCACAGACAGAACAGACGAAGAACAACCATGTCTAAACCGGGACTCGAACCCAGGACGCCCAGATCACAGGAAACACTCACTACTCTAGTGCCATGACGTCGACTTACTTTGATGACTGAAAAATGTTTTGCAGAAAATGTTTATTGCATATCCTTACAAGAGAATTACTTGTAAGGATATGCAATAAGTTTTCATCAACAAATTAATATCTTTTGTATTGTGTCATTATTCCAGGTACTTTTTTTTAAACAGGCAATATATGAGTATTAATCGTCCAGCGAAATAATGATGAATCTTCAGTGAAGAATATCATTGGTTAAACTGATTGTTAAAAACTGAAGCTGACTATTCGAAATATTATAAATTACTATAATATTTACTTACTTAAATATTATAAATTACTATTCGAGGTACTATAAATTACTTTAGTATTTACTTACTTAAATATTATAAATTACTATTCGAAATAATATGAATTACAATTATATTTACTGACTTAAATATTATAAATTACTATTCGAAGTAATAGGAATTACAATAATATTTACTTACTTAAATATTATAAATTACTATTCGAGGTGCTATAAATTACTTTAATATTTACTTACTTAAATATTATAAATTATTATTCGAATATGAATTACAATTATATTTACTTACTTAAATATTATAAATTACTATTCGAGGTACTATAAATTGCTATAATATTTACTAACTTAAATATTATAAATTACTATCAGAAATTTTATAAATTACTATTCGAAATATTATAAATTACTAT
>JAOUZG010012691.1:7839635-7857032 GCA_026289955.1 Argiope argentata
AATACTATAAATTACTTTAATATTTATTTACGTAAATATTATAAATTACTATTCAAAATATAATAACTTATATTAAATAGCAAAGCGCATAATCAAGGATTGAAGAGGGAAGAATTTTCAATCTAAACCGAATAGCAACAAATTTCAACAACTACTTGCCTATATAGGTGTATATATTCAATTGCAATGTACTTAAGTCCCTATCCATATTAAAGCACAACCATAGAATAACCCAAAAGATAGTATTTGGATACAGATTACTTTAAATTCAGAAATTCATTTAAAGGATATAGAGGAAGAATGTCAGAAGCGATGCTAAAAGCTACTTGACATCCTGGTTCTTTTGTCAGTAAAATGGTAAAAGATACAAATTATCGATCTCAACAACGTTCCCCTTCTCCACAACTGTTTACACCTCTCAGTTGAAGCCTATTACACACCTGCCCTACTTGGCACCTTGCAAAGGGGCCCACACGCAAAGTCACTTAAATAAAAGAAAACAAGATGCTCTAGATGCCAGTGAGTAGCACTGATTCATCGGAAAAGTGCCTCGCGACTGACGTACGGCGCTGTCAATGGTGCTGAAAAACTGCTGCGACTGGTATCACCGGAGTATGAAGATGTGTCTTTACATCCTGAAGGTAACAACTACGTTATTCTCGGATTGCACAACTGTTACCAATAAGTCAGGAAATAAATCTCTTCTTAACAGCGCCGCAACTGAACGTTTCAAGGATCTCAGAAGGCTGGGGTTGAGGATCCAAGTGCTTCATATGTATCACCGCGCTGGTTTCGAAGATAGTTAAGATATATTTCGTAGCCTTCAAGATGACAGAGGACGTGGTAACTTAGATGCGCATTAATGGAACGATAAAAAAATGTTGCGCAACAATGGATTGGGAACAAGTTGTAAAATTCTATCAAATTCCTTGCTGTAAAGTAAACTATTGTTAGAGATACTGGAATTTTCTTTGCCAGTTATTTACAGTTACCTTTACACGTTGTTTGCATTACTGTAAAGTGTATTTTTAAAAACCTTGCTTGACTTTTGTTAATTTATTGGTCATAAACAAATTATCAATAAATTTCCATCAAGTTTTGAATCTAAATTATATATGAAGATATGGGGCTTAAATTAAAAATAGATCTTATAAGAAGATTCTTATGATTACAGTAGCTTAAACAAATCTCGAGTTTTCGAGCCGAACATTTCAAAGTGTTAATGGTGTGCTCGAATTTTAAAAAATTAAACAAATAGCTAAAACAAGACTATTTTTCTCTCCACTGTGAACTTGCGTCTGTTTTTTATTCTGTAGATAAATAATACATACATTTTTATAGAAATTATTTTTTTATTATCTATTATATTATTTAATGCAATAAATGAAAATGAATTAAAAAAATCACATAATAAACCTTCAGGAAGGGATGAAAATCATATTTAAATCTTCTTGTACAGTATGGCATATAGCCGTCTGTTTGTTTCAAATAGTTATTGCAATACTGATTATTTGTAAATGATCAATTTATTGAGAGCATTATGATTAATTGATTGAAATTATATTTCTTGATTTTCCGTTGTTCATGGTAAAGCAAGCGCTCAAATTTAAACATAATCACGTAAGAGAAAGCGTAACTTTTTCATAATAAATTTTTTCATATATATTGTTAAACTATTGGATCAAGTCTTGGTATTAAAATTAAAGAAATTAAATAAAATAAATATAAAAATTGAAGGTATCTATACAAACTGTAAAGTATATCTAACAAATATTTATATAACTATTCAGTTGTTGTTGTTTTCTTCATCGGAATTTTTGGGAATAATCTTTTTCTTCAAATTAAGATAATGATTACATTATAGTTCATGAAACTGTATTATTATTTAAATTCTGATTTTGAACCTCATTCTCAATAAAAAATATTCGGAGTTAACTCTGTTTAAAAAGAACTTTCTATTTATTATTAAAAAAGTTCCACATAATTGACGATTTTTTCTTTTTACCTTATATATAATGCAATTTTCTCAAAAGAAGGAATTGTCACATTAAAATTGCTTATATTTAAAAAGCAATTCTCTCTTTCCGAAATAGAATATTTATTTTGAGCTAAATAAATCTAATCTGAAAATTAATTAATATTGTTAAATCCCACCCACTTTTTAAAGTTATTTTTATATGAAAGATGTATTTTTTGAATACATATAAATTTATTTTTGTCTGAAAAATACCATTCAAGTTCTTGGAAATATTTCTAAAATATTTGTCTTGATATTAAAAAAGGGGATGGCTTTAACTAGTAAATAAAAACTTAAAGGTTCATACAAGCTAACAAATTTTACTAATTATGAATTAAAATATGATTTATTTATCAAGAATATGTGCAAAGTAAATTGAAGAAATAAATCGTCAAATAATTTGGGTGAATTCAATTATAAATAATTTGGTTACAGTAAATTTGTAAAGTGGAGCTTGGTTTATTCAAACTTTATTAAGTTGAATTCTTTGATAATTCAAGCTTTCCAGCGATTCTAAATTAATAAAGCGCAGCTTGGTTTATTCAAAAATTTATTTAATTGAATTCTTTGATAATTCAAATTTTCCCTCCGATTTTAAATTATTATAGTGGAACTTGATTTATTCAAAACTTTATTTACTTGGATTCTTTGGTAATTCAAATTTTAGATCGCCCCCAATCCCTTCATTTTTTTTTTTACATAATGCCAAAATTGTAACGGGATAGTTTTGTATTATTTCAATTTTTATTTTGGTTCCACCAGCTCCGAATTATCGAAACTGCATTTTATTTTAAATATCATTTTAGAGAGCTTTATTCTGAATCAGCAGTCAAATTCAAGTTAAACCTTGGCTCAAATATTTCTGAAAAATAAGAATTTGTTTTACTTTACATGAATTAATTTCGGAATAATTATCTAATTTTTTTATTCAAAATTTTTTGAAAATTCTAAAAATTGCAAATTTAATTTATTTTAAGCTTATACAAATTTTAATTTTAAAAAATTTTGTTGCAACAGAAATATTATTTTAAAAACCTTTATTCTGATTGTCACAATCAAGGTGAGATGAGGTATATATATTTCAAAATAATAATAAATAAATAGATAATAATTTTTGCTTACTCTATATATGCCGTTGCACAATGTTGGAGATGAATAAATTTTGGACATATTTTATTCACATTTTATTCACATCTTCATTCAATTTCTTTTTATTAAAACTAACAATTACAAATTTGGTTTAATTTAAGCTTATACTATTTTTAATTTTAAGAATTTTTATCGCAGTGTGAATGAAAAATATAACGGTTTATTTATAATATTCCCCCAATATTCAACAACTAAAAAATTTAGAATTTTTAATTATTTTTCCATAATTCTATTAATTAAATAATCAATTTTGTTCCATTGATAAGTGCACAACAAAAAATCAGCAACAAGTAGCAACTTTAAATTTAAATATGCAAGTTTTGAATGTTTAAAATATGCAAGTTAAAATGTAAAACACCACTATCAGTTTTACGCTATCAAATAACACCGAAAGAATTAAAAAACTATTTTCGGTTCTTGATTCATCACGCATCAACCAAAAAACAACCAAATAAAAAGAGCGTGATCCCAGTGAGCAAGTATGTTGATGTCAGGATCTTTTCGGAGCAAGTACTCCCGTGAGAACGAGTCAGGGTCCAACAGGTGTGATGGGGTGTTCTACCACTTAACACCGGGTTCAAAGGTGACCAGGTTCCGGTGGGAGTAGGACTAAACACGCTGATGGATGAACATCCTGGCGAAGCCACAATTAGTTGGAAACTTACGCGCAACAACACTTTTCCCCCACCACAAACGAGATATTTATTATCGGAAAGAAAAAAGGATGATTGATTAATGTTGCAGAAAATGTCGCAAATGAAGGGTCCTCTGATAGAAACATTGGTTAATTGAATCGAGAGAAATAGGAACAGGGAGTGAAAAAGATTGGAGATAGTAAGGGGCTGATCCTCTTCTCAGACACAATCGGTGGTTGCTTTCCCAAGAGGTGTGGCGGTTTACATTCGTGTGAATGGGAGGGAGGGAAGGGGGGGTCTGTTGTTGCAGTAACCCTTGTTTGGGTTAATTAACATCGTGGGATATTTATCTTAAAACTGTGTATCCACTTCGGTGAGATATTTAAATGCTGTTATTACTTCTTTTTCTCTATCTCCTTGTTTTTTTTAGTGTGTGTGTGTGTGTGTGTGTGTGTGTGTGTGTGTGTGTGTGTGTGTATGTGTGTGTGTGTGTGTGAAAATTTCTAAAATGTTTTACAAGTTCGGTTTTCGAAAAGACACTAAATGTTAAATGCCAAACAATAATACATCTCTAGCTCATTGCCTCGATTACAAAAGAGATAAGGCATTTAAATAGAGATTGTCCGCTAAAGGATAACCTTTTATTTAGTAAGTCGGATATTTTGAAATGAGAATGAAAATAATACTTATTTTATATAAAGGAAGACAGTGGATGTTTTTCTTAAAACGGTAAGATAATTATAAATTTCACTTTTAATTTACAGAAAAAATCAACTTTTCATTAGATTTAAAGAAAGACTTTTTGATTTTTTTTCCTCTAATAACTCCATTTGTTTCAGAAAAATATTGCAGATTCCCAAAATTTCAAAAATATTATATTAAGTGATGGCACCATAAACGAACTTAGTTTTAAAAATAGCTATTTCGAGAATTTTTAAAAAAATTAAGCCAAGATAATTTTCTTAGTTATTTTTAGTTAAAAAATCTGAAGCAAGAAGAATTGACGAGAATTATTTTTTTCTTCTCTACTAGCCCCTCCCCCTCTAAAAAAATTTCCCCATCACCAACATTTAAGATGGCAGAAACATGTCAAACTATTTCTCAATTATTTAATTCAAATTATTTACTCAATTTCAATTATTTCTCATTGCTAATTATTTACGTTATTTGTTTTCTTTTGGGTGTAATAGTACTTGTAAATATAGGTAATGACACCTCATAATTTTTTTGTTTCTGTAGAAAACATTTAGCATTTACTTCCTTAAAATTCAGGATTTTATTTTCCAATGTTCTACAAATTAGCATCGTCATTGTCATTACTAATTACTTGAAGAGTAAACCGAGCACTTTGGCAAAGTATCTAAATCCACTTTTTTATTTTCATTCATTTGCGAGGATTCACTGTCTTATGTTTGTTTTGACCTATCAAAAAAGTTATCTAAATACATTTTAAAACTCAGTGTCACAAATTAACTATGATACTATTTGCTTTACAACAGATGAAGTCTTCTGTTTGTTTTGAAAAATACTTCTCTTTTAAAATCAGCTTGCATATGGTTTTGGAAGGAAAAACAAAACAGCTTTTTCCCCTCACAATCTGGTAAAAACTTAAACGAAATAATGCTTAATTATTCACTTAACATTATCAGTGATTTTAATGTAATCATTTTTCTTTTAATTTTGGACGTTACATAAAGGAAGATATGTTTCAGTGGAAAGATATTTACTTTATCTATACATAGCATAAAATGAAATCTCTAGAAAGCTTCTATATGCTTGAACCTCGAAAATTCGAGAAATAGTTAACGGATATTGAAGGCATTTATACCATTTTGTACAGCATTTATTGGGGAAGATTTTAGTACATTAAAATCATATCAAAAGGAATTTTATAATTGCGATTTTAACTTTGCACTTATCCTCGCAAGCGCGAAAACCACAAACTGCGAATGGTCAAATAGCTTGGCAAGAACATGAAAGAAATGTTCAGTTAACGAATATCAGAGAAATAATGCCCACATTTAGGGATAGATGTTAAAATTAAATTAAACATAGAGTCATTAATGACAATGATTTTTTCCCTAAAAGTTTTGAACTTACTTTGCATAATTAAATCAGCAATCAGATATATATAAAATTAATTAATTAATTAATACTTAAGTCAACATTTTTTTTATTTTAGTTACTTTTTATTAAAAAAATACTATTACTATAAATAATTTATCAAAAAATTATTGATTTTCGCAAGCACTGAACTCGTAATCTTCACCTTCACGTGAAAAATACTGAAATCCCTGCTGATTCTTACCGATTCGGTTATTGTTTGATACTTTCAATTTTCACTACAAACTGCTAAAACACTATTTAAAGTATTAAAAATTAATTAAATTTAATTAATGAATTAATAGTCTAAAAAACTGTATTAATATCAAGTGCCATCCACTACAATTTTTATAAAATGTATTTGAACTTAAGTAGAAGTTTTATTAACGATCAAAAATTTGAATAAGATATATAAATATATATAGGAAGAGTGTGAACTAATAGTAGGAATTGAAGGAAAAAATGCACTTCCAGAATGGTTTCAATAATTGAAAGAAACATTGTCAAGTTTGAAAAATAAATTTTCAAGGTAATTTCGATAATATATTTAAAACAAAAGCGCATATTGTGCACTGAAATAAAATGTAATCAAAACTAGAGTCGTAGCTATAAAAAATGCGTTGAATGCGTCTTTTGCAAATTTTTCGGCTTGATGGCTTTGAAACTAATGCGGTGTTTAATACTTGTGGGTGGTAACACACAAGACGGTTGATCCGACACAGGAATTACTTGGCAGCTACTGCAAGAAAATTTCAAGCCACTCAATGCAAATGACAGACAAAACCAACTCTAATTTATTATAGTGACATGAGCACCGAGAGAAATGACTTGAATGATTAGTCAATGTGTCATATTAAGGAGTCAAAGAGTGTTCAGTTTCCATCAGCTTCTCTTCCCACTTACTTTCCTGCCTCATTTCCATCCTTGTAACAATTCTATACGCATCGAACGCCAATGTTGTTACTTTATTTATATATTCTGTGAATCGCTGTTGTATTCAAGACAATCAAGGACGAACATTTATTTAGAATTACTTTAAACATTATCGATGTAAACATAGAAACCTAGTTATTTGGGTTTTCCCAAAGTAAAATCAGTGAGTATTTTCAGATGTCATGGCATCCAACCCAGGAATTTGTCTTAAAAAATATAGATAGAAACGGAGAATTAATCGATTAGAGAAATAATCGTTCTAAAATATTCATATAAATTAATTGATGGTATTGGAGAAATTTTTTTGAAATAGGAAAAAAGCTACATACCATAGAAGAAAGGCAAATTGTTAAAATTATTAGATGAAAAATAGAATTTTACTAAATATGCTTCAACGTTAAGAAAAGAGAACTAATCGCAAAAATTCATTTTTCAAGTGAAAGTTTTGGGGGTCTTCCGCTCAGAGTAAACTACAAAAATATGGTCGGAGAATAGCCGAATTACAAAGCGATAGAGGATCATTTTTAGAGTAAAATGACCTCATAACTGTATAATGTAAAATTATGCTATGTTAAGGGCATCTCAACGTTTGTACATGATTTTAAAAAACAAAAGGAAATAAAAAAATATTTTAAAAGATAGAGATATGATTCTATTTATACTTTTAGAATCAATTAAATCAATTAACTAATCAATTTAATAAATCAACTGAAACATTTTCACCGTCCTTACCATTTACATAAACATTTTCACCGTCCTTACCATTTACAGAAACCGTTTCATTGTCATTACCATTTTCATAAACATTTTCACTGTCCTTACCATTTACATAAACCTTTTCATTGTCATTACCATTTACATAAACATTTTCACCGTCCTTACCATTTACATAAACCTTTTCACTGTCATTACCATTTACATAAACCTTTTCACTGTCATTACCATTTACATAAACATTTTCACCGTAATTACCATCTTTTCCTCCAATTATTTAATTTCATTCCGTAATAGATTTAAAAATTTAATCTCCCTTTCACGAATTTTTTTAAAGTTGTGTTTTGAATCCACTCGCCACTTTCCAATTCTTTAAATGTAGTACAAAATTACATAAAAAAAAAGACTCAAAGATAGTATTTTTAGCATATGCGACTCAGTTCAAAGATGCATATATACCAAAAATACTAAATATTCTAAAGCAAATTTTTCTTTAATTAAATCAGCATCACAATTTGAAGTAACACGAGGACTATTTTGGGAATGACAGTAATTTTGAACCGTAATCAGATGGCGAGAACATTATCAGAGCTAGCATCCCCTTCTCTAAACTAAAATAAATGAAATACTATCAAAGAAGCTTTTAAAACCAGCATACAGAGCATTGTGTTACGTATGAATGATAAAATGTAAAGTTTCCATATACTTCTAGCAAAGACCCAGAAAAGGCTTGATTTCGCAATAGTCGAAATCATTCTTTAATTCAAAGTTTTCAGTCATTCTTTAAATCCTTTAATAATTCGAAATATCTGGCGAGTTGCATTAAATTTAGCAACATTTTTTTCAATTAAATATTATAGCTTATATTTCCGTTCATAAAGGGTGACTCTGATTCCCCAAATCTAGGATTTGCCATAAAGACAAAAGGGGAGGAAGAGAGGGGAGAATATTCGTTCATAGAATGAAAAAAATAACTGTAAGTTTAAACTACAATTTTAATTTGCATTTCTCCTAAAATTCTGCTGATAGGCATAACATGAACCAGTTTTCCTTTACTGTTTGTTTTAATTAATCCGTTCTTTAGAGAAATTTCTCTTACCTCTCTTCAACATGATACTGTGAACACTCTTGGTTAATGATGATATAAAATGGCCAGATATTTTTAATTTCGTAATGAAAAAGAAACCTTAAACGACTGAATATCCAAATGGTGAATTACATACGATTCTATATCTAAATCATTATCGAACCACACAATGTTACGACACTTTTTTTAAAACCACTCAAACAAGTCTTTGGTTTATAATATACCTTCACTGAAATATTAACGAAGAAGGGTAACTGAAATTCCATTATTTTCTTTAGAATATTAACTGCTGATAATTAAGTTAATTAATTCGTTGTCACACTTGACACCTATAAACATCCAGTTTTTGGCCATATGTAGACAAATAATGGATATATACATTCTACATACTTTTATTAATAAAAAAAAGAACTATTATCAGGTATTACCAAAGATGGTTTATTTGCTTCATTGAATTAAATCAAATATTATGAAAGATTTTAAATAATACACATGCTAATTCTTTGCATGATTTTTCGTGCCCTTTAAATAGTAAAACATACCAACATTCAATAATCAAATCATAGCCAAAAAGCTAGCTAAAATATATTTTTCCTATGTCAGATTTTTTTCCTATTATCATATATTTTATATATATTATGCACCAGTCATTTAAAAAAAGTATTTACGTTGGGACCAGAAATTTATTATGTAAATAAATACTTTTTCACAAATTAGCGGAAAACTTTTGTTTTGATATTAATGTGAGCGTTTGTGTATAATTAACACAGATTAAAACTCTTTTTCAGTTGCAATCGTAATATAATTAGTTTTAATCAATTATAATTAGTTTCATTCAGGTGCAATAGAAAAATATTAGATTGGGAACAAAGAAATCCATTATTATTTTAAGAGGCATCTAGCGAGAAAATAGTGAATTGCTTTCCATTATTTTCTTTCCATATGGAATTTTAAAAAATAATGGAAAAAGAAATCCATTATTTTCTCGGTAGATAGCAATAAAATAATAATGTATTTCTTTGTCCCCAACCTAATATTTTAATTCATAAAACAAATAGCAGATGCAGCCATTGTTATAGATATAATCGCCGTATTTGTTAGAATTCGCGAAGGCCTTTCGTGGGGATATTAAAGGGTAACCGCTGTATGAAAAACGCCGTACAAAAACTGTGGTAAAATTTAAAATTTTAATTTCCATTTAAAGAATTGGCACTTAAACCCTTCTTTATACTTGATTTCAGTGAATATATATATATATATATATATATATATATATAATGCTGCGCTGCTGGAATTAAACGAAATTAAAAAGGCAATATGTGTTACTTCATGATGATTTCGGCCACCACTCTGCAATAATACTTTCAATTGAAAATTAATTATCAAATTTCGTCTAGTTATATCTGAAGTTAAACATCTTTAAAATTTAAACTGTTAAAGTTAAGATATCTATTTGACACAAGGGATATACGGTATAGCGGAAAATGTAGGATTCAAAAGTTACATCAATGGTATGAATTCACAACTTTTTAAAATAATCTTAAACCGAAGAAAAAGAAAAGAAGGAAGACACAAAAATGTTATTTCGTTGAAACTATGCAGAAATTCTTGAAACGCTTCAATCCGTTTTATCTATTTTAAACCGATCTTTTAGTATTGCCAGGGGCATCACATTTTAATTTCTCCTCGGCTTCAAAGGAGAAGATTTTTTTTTAGGTTGGCCCATTTGGCTCAGTTCACAATATTACGCAAAGGTTCAGATTTACAACTTTTACGCTACATTGAGATACTTTAGCGACAGCAATGATGCGCGTGTTTAAAATAGCGATTTGGATGACTTTGTAAAACGGCGGAGAATAAACGACCACTCTGAGTCAGCGGGTAGAGATTTGAATAAGACATCATTCTACAACTTTTATTATTTTTTTATTAAGAAGCCTTCTTCTTCTTTTATTTTTTATTAAGAAGCTGACATTAAAGCTTTTTATGAGCAGGTTTTATTGGAAAACGCTGCCACTTTTTTTTCCAGTTTATTTTTTAGAATGCATGAAAGACATTGCCAATCTACAATGATTCACTTCTAAAGGGTTAAAATGGATTTAGATAGATGGAATTTTAATCTCTTTAAACATATTAGAGACGTATCTGTTACTAGAAACAATAAAAAAACATTATAAATCTATTTTGCTATCAAGAACCCTTTACCAAGAAAATCGATAAATTATGTCCTGTGAGTTTAAATGTTTGTTTTTGCAGAATCATTTTGTTTTTTGAAGTTTACTTTAATTTATAAATCGCACTTCACCACCTTTATAATTCAAAATGCTGTCACAAGTTTTTTTTAAACTAAAAGGATTTTTTTTATTATGAATGATGTTGTTAAGTTTTTTGTCAAATAATAAATAAATAGGTGACCACGCGTAGCAAGATATTAGACTTGAAGAGGAGAAAAAAAAGCATCTTCAACTTGTCGTTTCACGATAGAATCGACTTTTTAACAGTTTTAAAAATAGGTTTATAAATAAGCTTTTTGAAAAATTTTATGAATAAATTTTATTTGAAATTGTTGTCACTTTTTTATCATTTTGAATTTTAATTTTCAAGACAGTGCTCATTCACAGTTACTCTGTTTTGAAGAGTTCATGAAGAATTTGATGGATAAAATTTAAATCTTTTAAAACATATTTGTGACAAATATTTTACGCGAAAATAAAGTAAACGTTATAAAACTATTTTCTGTTGAAAAACCTTGAACAAGAAGGTAAATAAATTAAGTCCTGTGAGTTTAAATGTTTGTTATTTTAGAATCATTTTGTTTTTTGAGGTTTACTTTAGTTTATAAATCGCACTTCACCAAGTTTATAATTCAAAATTCTGTCAGTAGTTTTTTTTTAAACTAAAAGAATATTTTTTAATGATGCTGTTAAATTTTTTTTTGTCAAATAACAACAAAAAAAGTTGACAACTCGTAACAAGAGATAAAAGACTTGAAAAGGAGAAAAAAAAAGCATCATCGACTTCCCGTTTTACGAAAAAATCGCCATTTAAACAATTTTAAAAATAGGTTTATGAATAAGTCTTTTTAAAAAAATTTATAAATAAATTTTATTTGAAATTGTTGTCACTCTTTTATCCTTTTGAATTTAAATATTCAAGACAGTGTTAATTTACAATTATTTGTTTTTTGAGAGTTCAAAGCAATTTTGATAGATCAAATTTTAATCTCTTAAAACATATTGGTGTCAAGCATTTTACGTGAAAATAAAGTAAACATTATAAAACTATTCTCTGTTAATGAACCTTGATCATGAAAACAGATAAAATGTGTTCCGTATATTTAAATAATGCTTGTTTTTATTTGATTTTTCTTATTTTTAGGGGTTTGCATTATAAATGGAATTCCATACTGAATTTTACTCAAAATTTTCCATCAATGTGTTTTTGTAAAGAAGATTCGTATTTATTTGAATCCCTTAAATAAATGAAAAAAACTTTATAAATATATTTCGCTGCTTAAAATCCTATAGAAAAAAATAGATAAATTATATTCTGGTGATAAATTAAGTAAATGACGTAATAATAGTTAAAAATGTTATTTGTTTTAAAAAAATTATTTTTTCCAATTTTCTTATTTTATAAAAGGTTTAGCTTAGTTATATTGTCGTCCCGTTGTAAAGCACTCAGGGCTATTTTTGGACGGACCTTGTAACTTTGGACGAGGACGACACCTGAGCTGGCACCCTCCTCTCCAAACCTTACCAGAAGGACGTTTGGCCTAACAGATTTAACGTTAACCACGACCACCTTACACCACGGCTCTGCGGAGGTCTCGAACCCTGAAATCCTACGGCTCACGAACAGAGACCACCAGGCCACCGGGACCCTTATTTTATCAAAGGTACTTATGTGAATTGATTGGAGATGTAATTTTGTGAAATTATTTGTGTGCAGTGAAACAGTCAATTTCTTGCTGTCAAATAATTTCAAAGATAATATTAAGTAGATCTCTTATTTCAGAAAAAACTTAAAATTAAAATGATTTTTTGATTTTTTTTTAAATAATGAATTTATCTTACATATTGGCATATTTAGATTTAGGACGTTCTCCATAATCATTTTACAAAAGAACTGTCATCGGCCGTCACTTTCGTGATCTGTGGCCTCTCCGGTCTCCAGACCTAAATCCATATGACTTTTTGCTTTGGGGACATTTAAAGCCTCTAGTAAGTCGTGATAAACCAAAAACTTTACCTGATTTAAAAAGCATCGCCTCACAGCATGTTCTTACTATTTCTCAAAACACACTGCGGCCAACTATGGAATATGCTATCTTGCGATTCCAGATGATAGCGGAAAGTAATGACCGTCATGTTGAACATTTGTCAAAAAGATTCATTTGAAAAACAGCGCCTGGTGGCGCAATTTTGAACTATTTTTTTTTTATTCGCTCAAAAAAATCCCCATTCCTTCATTATGTCTTGCACAAAATTTCATAATTTTCAGAACAATAGTTTCGCTTGTAGACAATTTTAAAGTAGGGTTGTTTAATTATAGACACCCTCTATATGCCAATCAATTATAGAATAACAAGTTCGAATACAACAAAAGTCATGACATCAATTTTTGACACCCTCACGAATTCCACAGCTATCTGGATTTCATCAGTAGACAATTTTTTCTTACTCCTGGCATCTATTCAATTCATCCATCAAGGAGACATTAATTGCTTGAAGATAGTTACACCCATTTATTTCACCAAAATAGGAGGATACCCTCCCACCCTCACCCAAACCACCACGGAAAATACTTCATTCAACTGCTTATTTTTATTTTTGTTCTTTTCTTAATGAATAAATGTAAAATTGTAGCAAATAAAATTTAAGAACGACTGTGATTCGGGATATGACACTTAAATATTGTGGCAACTTGTACAATACTGCAGCTCTGAAGTAATCCAAACCGACTGATAATTGTTTTGTCACTTTTTTCAAATTCATCATAATTAATTACATAATAAAAATGTATCATTTTAATCTTTGTTATAACCAGTTTCAAATGACGGAAGATTAAAGAATGATTGAACAAACAACCTCACCGCAAGTCTTAAAGCTTTCTACTTTTATATAAAAGAAAAAAGGTGCAAAATTTTTATGATGCGGGTTTTCGAAAAAACTCCTAAGCGTATGTTTTAAAAATAAGTAAATGTCATTATGAGGAACACAAAATGCCATATCTAAATATTGCAAACTTTTGCCGCTATTTCTCATATTTTACAAACAGTTAAAATTCATAATGATTCAATATAAATATGTTACTATCATCACTTTGATGAAAGACTTGATAATATTGACAAATATTATTTAATCAACCTATTCAAGCTTTCTAATCTGTTCAATTTTACTGTACTACTTGCTTTAAGTTTCTTAAAATATAAATTGAAACAATATCATTAGTGTATATATATAGCGGCAATTGGATAATCAAAAAGTTTCAAATTCGAGTTCTTTGGTTATTTGAAATTTTTCCTCATCCCCTGAATTTCTTATAATTAAATGTTAAAATATCACCGTGATTCAAATTTATTTTGATTAATTCGAAGATCAAACTTAAAATCAATAAATCATTTTTTTTTCATAAAATTTCATTTCAAATAAATAATTACTTTAATTTCTTAATTGTTTTCATTAGTTAAATATGTCCATGCATTACATTTTAAATTAATGTAAATGAAGTCCTTTAATTCACTCGAGGATTTTACTACAATACAGTATATTCAAAAAAAAAGAAAGAAAGAAAGAAAGCACAAATTTCTCATTACTTTTTCAAAAAAAGTTTTGAACACCGTTCGAAGGCGAACTAATGAATTATTCTGTTCAATTAGAATTATATTGTACAGTTTATATACTCAAATTATAATATATATATTTTTTTAATTTAGAGAATATTGTTTACTTTTGATAGAGAGTTGATATCAATTTTACATTGGTTTAATTTATAAGTGTCCTATTCCGCTGTAAATGCTGACCTTAATTTTGCTTGGTTTTGGATTTATTATGTATTTTAAAATGCCGTAATTTTCAATTTTAATATTTTGAATTATTTTTTCTAAAATCTTTACACAGTTATCAATGATACAACATAATATTGCACCTTTAATTAGGATTCTTCCGTATTCTCGGATTATTCTAAATTTTCAGGCGGGATTTTATATATTTTTTGTTTTTCGTTTCGTTTCGTCGTCCGTTTATTCAATTTTTTTTTCTTTTTTTCTTTTTTTTATTTGAAATTTTATTTCCTTGGATATGTTTTCAAAAATTAATGATTAACATACATAAAAACTTATTAGTTTGTTGTTTAAAATGAAGTAACAAATCAGATCACAACATTCTAAAACAAGCTAAACGCTACATTCTTCTGCATCAAAATATTTACATATGTTTACAGCATCAGGCATTCCATGACCAAATGACCTAGTCTTTCCGGTAACCTATTTTCTTTTGGCAAAGATTCAGATTAAACTATTTGTACATGGTTATTGAAATCATAAATACGAAGGACACCTTTTCACTTCTTAAAAATGCGTACCCTCATAAAATTCCCATGGCCAAACAAATCTTCTGAGAAAATATACACCATGCATATATATGCAGCGCTTACCGCCACGGGAGATAACCAAACTCCATCCATTGTACTAGCGACACACCTAAATGACACAAACCGGCATTGTGTGTAATTCCAAACTCAAATAAAAATCCTCTTAGGGCTGCACTCAAAACTACTCTACGACCAGAAGCCCTTGATCAGATTTTCTATACGAAATTTATGCGATGTGCTGGTGATTTACGCAATATCTTAGTAATGCAAATTAGTCATTTCTTGAAAGATGCTCCACCATAAGTTAGTTCCTCCGCCTCTTGTCATCAGACACAGAACCTTCTGTAGATAGCTACTAGAACCGGGAGGTGCTGGTGATCATCCTTTTTTCAGCCTGGTCTTTTAACTACCGTGGTGGAACCATTCTTTTTCGGTCACATCTCCCGCGCTTTACAACGAGGGGTAATTTTTTTATTTCATACATCATTCTTTTTATGTCCCCCTTCGCCTTAACTCATTCTGGCACCATCTTTTCTCCATTTTTGCGCTACTGCATAACCGCAGCACGGGCTGGATTTCTTCCCACTTTTTTTATTTATTTATTACGAGTTTTCAAGTCTTTCGCTTCGGAAGGATTTATGTGGACTAACTAAAGATTATTAAAAAAAAATAGTTACAAGATAGAGTGACGTATCTTCTTCAGCGGTGACCCTTGGTTTATAGCTTCCTGTACATTACAAACATCTCAAAAGACCTTTAGACTCCCATTCTTATCTTATTTCCATCGTCCCATTAAAAATCCTGTCTTTGTGCAACACGCGACATTGTGAAGAATCCCGGAGCGAAGAAAAATATTCAATTGGCGAGGGGGAAGAAGCCTTGTATCATCCTTTCCTTACCTTTTAATTCTTTTCCCTGCTTTACGATTGGCCTCTGCCATGTCTCGATATTCCACGCTTTTGGCACAAAAGCGGGACAGGATTTGGAGAAGTTTGGAGGGGGTCGCAATCTGTGAATATACCTGCTACCACTAACGGCCCTTTGCTACTCCAAGCGATAAAAGCAATTGTTACCGACGCGTCTTTTATCTGCTTTGCGACGACTAACAGCCATAATTCTATGACGCCATTCTTTTGCAAACCATAGAAAAAGCTGAGGGTGCAAAAAAATCTGCCATAATGAAAATAAGCTTCAGATCGTAATTCTTCCTAGTTGATATTTAGTTAGATTTCATCGAACCCTGTTGAGCTTCAGTGGGAAGTGAACGTTTCTGCCACCGTTCAACGGGGAGCGGGGACTAAAATTTTATAGCCTGACCTCGTCAGTGGGAATTGTAGAATTCGATATGGCAGGGTTTGGGCTTTTGGAATTGCTTATCGCAGGTTTCGCCTATTCGCGTTATTTTGTTCTGGGTGCAACTGGTTGTATCAAAGCACCAAATACATCACGAAACTGTAGGCTTTAAGTGAGTTTTGGGTCATAACACACAATACAAAGCACAATACCTTACGATCGATAATGAACAATGCTTCACTTGGCTCTGTATTCTCCACAAGATAATGCAGAGAAAGTGTCAAAACTGCACCACATAAAAATTCTTATAGTGAAAATATCACGCGATACTCATTTTAATATATGACGTTTCAGAAAGTACATCCGAGTTTTTGTGTCGGTCCAATACATGACAAAGCAATTTTTTTTTAATGTAAAGTCCTTTAAGTACATAATTGTATTTTAGGAGAAAGGAGAAAATTTAAAGGAGAAAGTAAGGAATCCTCAGATGCTAGTATTCTTTAAAAATTATGAATACAGATATTATATGAATAAACGCATTATTTCAAATGAATCTTTGGTAATTTATCCTTAGAATATCGATTTTTTTTTCTAAATGATTAACAAAATTGAAATACATTTAAGCAATTAAGAAAATAAAGCCTTCTTCATTTGATTTTCTGATTTATTAAGTAATTCTAAATCATAATTCTATCCTATTAAATATTCAAATTTTCGGATATGATTAGCTATTATTGATTAATATTTAAATCATTCTTATGAAAATATAAACCACGAAATAATATAACTTAATCAAGGAATTCTATACATCGAATTTTTTGTTTGTATTTAAAAAAAAAGAAATATGCGATCACGAGAAATTACAAATGACC
>JAOUZG010012691.1:7857042-7870786 GCA_026289955.1 Argiope argentata
GAAATATGCGATCACGAGAAATTACAAATGACCTTGCTTTAAAATCCGAATCATTGCTTAAAATTAAATGGCTTACCACACAAGATAAAGTTATTGCTTCCAAAAGGAAAAATTATAGCACTCTAATTTTAGCAGCAACATTCATTTTTCTTTAAAAAATAAATAAATAAAATCAGAAAGCTGTATACGGCATCCATTTCTTTGGATAGAGAAAATGTGTGATTGTTAAGTTTTTCAAAAGAAAAAATGCTTTTTTCATATATAAGGGGTAGATATTTATTTTCCATCCCTTTTAAAACATCAAATCTTGCTTTTATTTAAACTGAGTAAGAAAATAAGTTCAGATGTTTTTATTTCGTTAATTATAATATTTATCAGGAAGCATAGACGTTACATCTAATTATCTAAATTGAAGAATGACATTAAATTATTTTATTTTCTCAGAATGAATTACTGAATAGAGAAAATTTGTGATGGTTAAATTTTTCAAAAGAAAAATGCTTTTTTATGTAAGGGGTAGATATTGATTTTCCATCCCTTTTAAATCCTCAAATCGTGCTTTTATTTAAACTGAATAAGAAAATAAGTTCACGTGTTTTTATTTCATTAATTATAATACTTATCAGGAAACATAAACGTTACATCTAATTAACTAAATTGAAGAACGACATTAAATTATTTTATTTTCTCAGAATGAATTACTGAATCCTTCTCATTCAATATTTAAAAATTATCGAATAATAGAAATATTAATATGATATTATAATGATCCAAAAAACAACTAGAATATTTAAAAGAATTTATTTTGCACATATTAAGGAAGTGTAAGTTGGTTCAGTGAAAACTCGGTGATTTATTTCTTTGGATAGAAGTTTTAAACAACAAAAATATGAAGAGTTTGTATAAATTTCATTTATTTGTATTTTTCAAATCCCATGCGAAATCTGCAATGAAGATTTTTGAGGCTTATTGGAATTTCTTGATTTCTTTGCCTATGTCTTTATTTTAACATGTATACAAATGGCAATTTTTATTAACACCGACTAATTTTTTAAAATAGATGCATTTTTAAGTTAACTTAAAGGTAAAAGCACTTCTACTATAATTTATGAATCGAGCATCAGTTTTCCTTTTGTTTTTCAAATTCTAAATAGTACATGAATCGCTGCCTCAGATAAAACTTCCGTATCGCTAACAAGGAGAGCCCTAAAGAGCTGTTCGTATAAAAGGGGAGTTTTTCTATATAAGCTGTAGTAACCGCATTTCGACTTCCTCTTTCTGCTTTACGTATTTGTCCATGATCAGGATTTATCAGCAAAATTTCAAAACTGACTATGATTTAACCTTGCATTGAATGCCTTCTAATTCTTTTAATAAAATATTATAAGGCTTGAATGCCTCTTGAGGTTTTTAATAAAGGATTAAAAGCCTTGAAGGCATTCAAGGCGAGTTTAAATCATAGCCTTACATCAATAATAAAAAATATTGAAACCATTTAATAAGAGGTTATTGGATTTGAACGACTTCAGCTCCTTCAAATTGCGTCTATATATCCAAGAAATTAGTATTAAATAGATATCACAAAGTTTCATCAATATATACCACTTTCATACATTTTATTACTTGAATTAACATACTTAATTTTCCTACTAGTTTCTTTTCGTATTGTGAACCCATGTGACTAATGTTCAAAACTGAATCCTGAATGTGAAAGGAACAAAATATATTTATTTATCCTTGTGTATTTGGTCTTTTCTTTCCTAAAATGTGCGTGTATCTTTTTATTTATTCTCAAATTTTTAAATTATTCTTTTTTCATTCTTCATTTCCTACTATTAGTTCAGACTTTCCCTTTTTATATATATCTTGTTCAAATTTTCAATAAATAATAAAATAGTTTTCATTCATTCATCCACTCAAGTTCAAATACATTTTTTAAACTTGTAGTGGATGACACTTGGAGTAAATACAGTTTTTCATACGATGATGATGATCTCGTGTTATCTTTACAACGGAAAAAAGGGGTTCAGTAGCTTCTGAGGGTCGTTTTTCATATATTAATTCATAATATAAATTTAATTAATTTTTAATACTTTAAATAGAGTTTTAAAAGATTGTAATGGAAATTGAAATCAACAGGGAGTAGCTCAATCGGTAAAATGCAAGGATTTCAGTATTTTTCGCGTGAAGGTGAAGAATGCGAGTTCCATTCTAGAGAAAATCAATAATTTTTTTGATAAATTATGTATATTAAATGTAATTATTTGATGAAAAGTAACTAAAGTAAAAATTTTCTTTGTCGACCTAAGTAGAAATTGACTTTAATTTTATTTTTTTAATATTACTTGTTTCAATTTATGTTGTTTCTTTTGTAAGAAATTTTTTTTTACCTCAAAATTAGTTTCATCATTATACGAATCCCAACTTTGACAGATAGTACTGTATTAACTCTATTATGAAACGGAGGAATTTTGATTTACCAGCTCCGACCCGAAGAGATTCCATTTCTATAGGGAGATGGAAGACCTTCAGTTTTTTATCAATGCTAAGTTACGACCTTGGGTCAGTTGAGGATTGCAAGGTTTGCTATTGGTATTTCAGCAATTATCTTTTAGCATGCTAATCAGAGTTAAAATATCCCCGCCTTTTTTTGTTTCCCTTATCGTGCAATAAAATACAAAATCCCAATTTGAAGTTTTAGCAATCCCAACTACATTTTTTTTTCTGTAAATGGATCACTGTTTGATTCAATTCGATTTGTTGGATTAAATTTCATTTTGGTATTATTGCATATTATGAATAGAGAAAGTACAATTACAAGGCAACAAAACTTCTAATGTCTTTATATATTTACATATAAAGTGTGCTGCAAATAACATATAGATATTTCTTAAGCTCTCTGCTAATGCACATGATATTTTGAACAACAACTTTCCTAATTTAAGCAGTGGCAAACAGATCTGAGATATTTGTAAGAAGATAACAGCCAGTCTAGACGACACTTTTTCTAGACTATGTACAAACTGTATTATGCAAAAACGGTAATGCGCAAAATGCAGCTTACTATCAGACTTAAATCTACCCAATTCTGCTTTATTTAATTTTGTTTTCTCTAAGAAAGGGTATTTTAATTAGACCTTTAATTAGAGCTAACTGAGAAACGTTAATTTAATTAGATCTAATTGATTTTAGATTTATTTAAAATTAATGAAGTGGTAAAGTTTTTTTTCAATAATTTTCGAGCATGCTATCGCACAAAAGTAGTTATTTACCAGCTTTAAAATAAAACAAAATGGCCATAGTTTTTTTTATTTTCGCATTTTTTAAAAAGATTCAATAAATCTTCTTTAATTAATTTCAAATAAAATTTATTGCAAGGCTCTTTATTGTTGTAGTAAGAATTAACCTCTTTACTGTTTTATCAAATTTTCATTGGCGTCATTTGACATTTTTCTCAATATGATTTAAAAAAATTATTTAAAAAAAGGTTTTCTTTGGCAATTAATTCTGAAACTGAATTTCCTTTTTCGCTTTTATTAACGTATTTATTTTTTAGATTGGTATTTTTTTTATAAAACTTTTTAAGGCAGTTACGCACAGAATGCAAATGCTGATGCAATCAAGCCAGACAAAGATAAAACTGATATATCATGCCTGAAACTTTATCCTGCTATGATATTTTGCACTAGAACTTGAAAATTAAGGAGATTTTTTTATATAAATGAGCTACATAAACTCCACGGATGAGTCAAAATGAATCAGACGAAAGATTCAGAGCCCCAAGAGTCATGAACAAAATTATTTTTTAATAAAATATTTAACAAAAATAAAATATTAATAATTATTATTAATAAATATTAATAATAAGATATTAAATAATAAAATAATAAGTAATAAAATATATAAATAAATTTTTAATAGTTTAGTTCAGTTATATTAACGTCCCATTTTAAAGCAACACTACTACTATTATAAGAATTATAAATTTGATCCACTGTCAGACGACGAGGTTGACCTGAGATGGCACCATCCTTTCTAAAATTTCACACCACACTAGAGTGAGGACGCTTAGTATAGGTGGATTTAATGTGCACTGCACCTTCTAAACGGAGGTTCTTCGGTAGAATGAGGTTTCGAATTTGAAATCCTCCACTTCTTTTTATTACTAAGCTAATTGCAAAATCAATATATTTAAATAAATTACAATATATTACTCAGTAACAAAAAAAATCAGAATATTTAAGCTACAACAAAGCAGAATTAGCATCTTCAGAAATGCACTACCAAATAAGTCTAAAATGTTTTTGTAACCATCGATTTTATTCTACTGCATAAAAAATCTTAGGCCTTGTATAATTCTGAAATACAAATTGCCATATGCTCAAAGAGACATTCGAAGAAAAAAAATTAATCTCAATAAACTGGATTCCTTATCATCTAAGTTATCATTTTTTTTTTTCAGTTTTAAGGCAAAACTTCCCAAATATTGCATATTGAAATGACCATAGTTAATGACTTTATTTATATCTCATAATTCAATAAATATTGCGAAATGTATATTTAGAACGGCTTGCATTGCCCTATTGAAATAAATAAATAATTATGATAAAATATATCAAAAAGAATTAAAGCGCTCTCGCTTTCTGAAATTTTCTAAAGCTAAACGTTTTTTTTTTTAAGAACATTAAATTTAGGAAATTTTACGTTAACGTTTAAGTCATACTTCATCAAATGAATGTATTAGAACCTCCCTTCCCGTACACTTTTCCATTTTCTAGCAGTTTTTCTATTAATGCTCGCTCCAAAATTATTATCTAATAAGATGTTCAATAAATAATCTGCAATGATTTTTTACATGATTTTTTTTTACATAAAATAATTAACAATAGTTGATTGCTCATAAAATTTTTATCGGAATAACATTTTTTAAAAATTACCCAGTGGATCTTTTTCCCCCTTTCTTTCTTTCTTTCTTTCTTTTTTGAAAAGAAAAAAAAAGATCGGAACCAAGAAAATGAATATTCAATTAACCAGATGAGGAATCCGCTATTGAGGAAACAAGAATTAAAACCAAAATTCACAAACAGTTATTGGAAGAGGGGGGTAAAAGGGAAGAAAGAAATGAGAGAAGGGGAGAAAAGGAAAGAACAAAAAATACTAAGTGTAAACAAGTGTGAGGGGGGTTAAACAGATCAGTTGGTTGCGAACCGCGCCGGTTCTGACCTTTCTGCAGTTCCAGAGAAACCAAATGGATGCGAAGAAAGATTTACTTTTGGTCTTCAGCAAAATCAGCATGTTCTGGATTCCTTCATGGGCTGCTCAACAGCTCATATAACAGACCCAACATGAACTGCTTTTGCTTGTTGATTCAGATGTTATGTTATTGCTTTGTCAGTTTTTATTGCTTTTTCCCAAGTTCACCGATCTACAGGGCCCGACTTTGCCTAATTGGTGCCCAGGGCAAAAACTTCTTAAGGGCCCCCCTCTGCTTCACTACTTCAGTAATGAAGAACAGAACTTTATGAAGGTATTTAAATTTTCGATGGCTAAATAACGATGACTCAATTAAGTCAATTAGAAGCTCGTATTTTTGTAAATATATCGTATTTTGCGATATGTAAAAATACAGGGTTTTGATTGGCCAAATTTGTCCATCTCAATTGAGAAAATTTAGATAAATTCCGCTCTAGAAAGCAATGGATTCACGAAATATAATTGTGTGTGTGTGTGTGTGTGTGTGTGTGTGTGTGTGTGTGTGTGTGTGTGTGTGTGTGTGTGTGTGTGTGTGTGTGTGTGTGTGTGTGTGTGTTCGTTCATACAATAGATTAATGAAGAAGCTAACATAAAACTGGTGGATTTTATAATGTAATGATATTTTATTTAAAAAAGTTAATCAAAGAAGGGAATGTAAAATAAACCCTCTATTCAATCCCCCCCCCTCTGATGTGGAGGGCTTTAAAAAATTAGGCGAAAATGGAGCCAAATCATATTACGAATCGAAAAAAGATCCAAAAATCTAGAAACATCAATAATAAAGGAAAAACAAATTTGTATTGCTATGGATAGAAATTCTAATCCTTTATAAGAATGAACTCTGTTCCCTTTACCAAACATATAGAAATACTTCCTTCAGTACCGTGCTCTTTTAAACTTGAAAGTTCAATGGAACTTGGGAGCAATCTTCTAATCCAATTCCTGATCAGAAGGTTTCTTGAATCAAATCGAGTTCCAATCACTTGATTGAAATATATGTTTATAAGAAGACAATTCTCTCAATTCAATATAACTATTTTTTATTTCTCCCGAAGTATATTTCTTCAAAAGGGGAATTATGAATAATAAAATTAAAAGGTGGCTAAAATTAAACTTTCTTTGCCAGCGACTGTGATTTTTCACGCTTGTGCATGTCTATGAATGTGAGAGAGAAACAATGTTGAGTTGTATACACTCGCTACAATAAAAAATTTATTCGATTCCTAATTATTTGTCGCCAATTTCAGAATATGCCCATATCTGATAAGTATGAATACAGAACCATAGCATTTTTTCTCCTTGTATATCGTGAGCAAAACCGAGGTAGACAGTAAAGTTAATTACTAATTTATTTGTCCTTTCTATCTAATAATCGACCTAAATTACTTTTCTATTTAATAATCGACCTAAATTATCTTTCAATCTAATAATCTACCTGAATTACCTTTTTATCTAATAATCCACCTAAATTAATTTTCTATCTAATAATCTATCTAGATTATCTTTCTATCTAACAATTCACCTAAATTACCTTTCTATCTAATAATCTATCTAAATGACTTTTCTATCTAATAATCTGCCTAAATCATCTTTCTTTCCAATTATCTACCTAAATTATCATCTTATTTAAATTATCTACTCTTTTATCTACCCGAATATTTTCATGCATACTCTTCTCTAAAGAAATAGAAATCTTTTAAAAATTAGCTTTCTTATAAATAAATTTGGCTATCATATTTCTTAAGCATAAAACTATTTGTTATTTTTCAACGGGAAACATAGCTTAAATTTGTTCAAAAGCTGAAAAAAAGTTGTTTGTTCTTTGTCCCATCTAAGATGGAATTTATTAAATTGTAAGAATTGGCTGAATGAGAGAGAGAGAGAGAGAGACAGTGAGAGAATTTACTCTTAAATGTAAATAACTGATCCCTGATTCTAAAACCTAGGTTAATTGCCAGCTTGGCCCACTCTAAAGTTATTAATCCCACATCTTCTCATTTTCGCCTTCCCTTTGATTTGGAAAATAAGAATATCAATTAAGCTGGTTTTCAGAACAATGTAATAGGACAATAATAGGAATAATGCTTATTAAATTTTCAGCTGCTTTACATTGGCACTTGCCCTTTTAAAATCCCTGTAACCAGTCAATCAATCTTTAGTATCCAATATGAATAAATAAAGAGCAACTCAGAAAAGGGGGGGACGCAGATGCCTCAAGTTCCAAATATTTTTGCTTCAAAAGAAAAATAATAAGCATAAAATTCAAGTCTTTATTTACAACCTGATTTTATTTATTAATTGTTTCGAAATTTTATCCCAGCTTCACTAAGAGAATCGCTCTTCCTTAAATATAATTGGAAGATAATGTAAGCAAGACAATGAAATGATAATAATTGTTACGTAAATGAATTTAGAAATCCAAAGAATTATTTCTGTATCCAGCTGCTCCTTTTACATATCTCCGGAAATAATAATCATTTAGTTATCGCCGAAAACTCTTAAAATGCTTCAAGCTTAGTAAGTATAAAAGCCTTTGACTAAGCGATGCACAATAACGCAATCTACATCTTATAATAAATTATTTCTTTTTGATTTTGGGATTCTAAATCTAAATCCAGAGACACTGGAAAGAATATTCAATTCCATCTTCGAATAAAATAACAAAGCATTAAAAGTCAATGACTTCTTATTGACGATGTATGAAAAGAAAAGGATCTCATTCTTCTACCTATTTGGTGCGATGTTTACTCCATTATCGGGGATTTCACCGCATGCCGATTATCCTCAAAGGATACTTCAAACGAAAGAAGTCCGTTAAGAATCCGTTGATCACTCATCTGTTCCTTGTTGAAGGAGGAGGTGCTATTCTCAACAAGCTAACTTGTACGCAGCAGAATCCTTTGTGCCAATCTTTCCTTGACCGCATAACTCTTCCTTTTCCCTCTCCTTTTTTACAAGTCCCCCCTTCGAAACAAAAGCGAACAAAGCGAAGAATGAAAATCTTTTTACGACCCCTTCCAGAGCCGTTCATCAAGAAGGTTGAATAATGACGTTTGTGGGAGACTGCATGGCCAACAAAGAGCTACCTGTTACGCCAGTAGTGATCGTTTGGGGAAAGGGTTGGTGGAGGCGAGATGTATGAGTGCTGCCTCCTCTAAAAGGCGGGGCCTGCGCGAAGAATGGCTTTGTCCGAGTGAATGTAGTTTGGAACATCGTCAGTAGGCTATATGAGGCGATTGATGTATGAATGCGGTGATTCGTAGAGGTTAAATGCGAGAGCTATCTCGGGGAAATCAACCCTGTCCTTACTCATGATACTCGTGATTGAGAGCGCAGGTCAAGGATAGGAAAATTCTGAGGGGCAAAAAAATGTGACCTTTTGCTATAGGTGGGTACGGGGCAAGTGCATTATTCATAGCTAATACTGTCACAGTACAACCCTGAGGGTGCTTTTGAAAGGGTGGGCAGATTTCATAAACCCCCCATCAAGTGTCGATTTGGAACTGAAAAAAGCAGTGGGAAATAGATTCAGTTGCTTTGCAATAGAAAATAAACAATATATTATTTTTCAATTCCTGCTATTTGTTCATACTCTCCCTATATATATTTATATATCTGGTTCAAATTTTCAATCATTAATAAAATACTTTTTATCCATCCACTCAAGTTTAAATACATTTTTTAAAACTTGTAGTGGATAACTCTTGATGTTAATACAGTTGTTTCAAATATTAATTCATTAATTTAATTTAATTAATTTTTAATACTTTAATACTTGAAGTAATACAGTTAATGTTTAATTACTTGATGTTAAATTAATTTTTAATTTTTAATACTTGATGTTAATACAGTTGATGTTGAATTAATTTTTAATTTTTAATACTTGATGTTAATACAGTTGATGTTAAATTAATTTTTAATTTTTAATACTTGATGTTAATACAGTTGTTTCAAATATTAATTAATTAATTTAATTTAATTAATTTTTAATACTTTAAGTAGAGTTTTAGCAGTTTATAATGAAAATCGAAGCCAATAGGCATTAACTCAATCGGTAAAATACAAGGATTTCAGTATTTTTTACGTGAAAACGAAGAACGCGAATTCAATTCTTGCGAAAATCAATAATTTTTTATAAACTATTCATATTAATTGTAATTATTTAATAACAAGTAACTAAAATAAAAAATTTCTGTGTTTACCTAAGAAGGAATTGACTTATTTTTTTTTTTATATTACTTGTTGTTCATTATGCTACTTTACACTCAGAAAGAAGAAACTAATTTTATTTGATATCTGTGATTTTTTTAAAAAAGAGATGTAAAGTTGATATAACAAAGCATTTAAGATTTGTCGTTTTTTTAACCTTCAGGAAGAACAATTTCCTCTTTATTTTCAAAATCAAAATTTTGATTTAAATAAGTCTTATAATGATTAATTTTATTTTTGGAATATTTTTGTGAATGTTTTTTAGCGAATTATCTTTCTTCTTCCTCAAGTCCTTTTGTTTTTCATAAACTTCGATTGTTAAATTGAAAAGCTTCTCTCATCATTTCATATCAATTAATTAATTCCTTAATTTCCAGTATTTTTTTAAAATTTCCAAAATCCTTCTAAATTACCGTATTATTTAGGACGTATTAAGTTTCTATGTTCTTTTGTATATTTGGCTTTCATTTTCAGTTTACATGTATATGAAATACCCACTTTGAAACTTTTTAAAGATTTGAATATCGATTAAATAATGCCCATATGGTGCTATTTCATCTAGTAGCGTGCTTTAGGCTGAAGTTGTGAATACCTTACATAAACGGATTTCTTGAAGGAAGGGTGAAAATAATTTTAACAAATTTAACGGAAGGGGAAAAAATAAAAGGGGAAAATTAATTTGAATGATTTATTTAAACTCTTAGAATTACATAAATTGATGGCTTGTTAGTTTATCACTCACTTGATGGCTTGTTAGTTTATCACTCACTTTTAAAATTTCATTTGTGTATGTACTTCGAAAGTAAGAGAGCATTTTAAAATAATTTCGTTGTTGTTATTAATGGCAGTTGAAATGGAATAGCGGGATGACGACCTTCAGTGATTTTAAGCAGAATGAGCGTCTCTTGTTTTGAAGTAGAGCCAACTAGGGAAAAGAGTACAACTTAGCTAGTCACTCATCACAGTCGCTTGCACAGCCCTTTTTTGCAGAGGGCACATTTATACACCTTATAGATAGTACACAGAAGAACAACCATGCCCTAACTGGAATTCGAATGCAGGATGCCCAGATCACGAGAAAGAAGCGCTACCTTTGCTCCAGAACGCCGGCCTTAATATTTTACAATATCATTATTCAATGAATTAAATAAAACTAAAAGGATTCGAATAAAACATAACATTTCACTCTTTTTACAGTCATTTCCGTTTCTTATCAACTAAATGAAGAAAATGGTATATTTTTTGCGGATTCCATAGAGGAAATGATTCATAGTTTTTCTTTTTCTGTGCACTAAAAAAATGACCTCATTTAAATAGACAAATTAAGATTTTATGGTTTTCTTTAGAACTAGAATATCCTTGGAGATTTGAAAGGAGAGTTTAAATAACCTTCTTGAATATGAAAGCTATGAAATTAAAAAGTGAAAAAAATGAGCATATTTACTGCTACCTAGATACGATCTCCCGATTTGTGACCGACCGTAAATACTTACAAACTTCCAGTTCAGCCAATCCCATTGGCCAAGAAAACAATTTTCAGCACACTATCACAATGGATTGACCTAACACTTTCTTCTACACGAAAAATGTGAGATGGCTTTTTTTTCTTACTGTCATTGGAAGACTTGCCCATAGTTTTTAATAAGGCGCCATAAAACCAACAACCCGCTCAACCCTTCCTCTATGTGACCTGAATCTCCTATTATCTATCAGTCTATCAAAGGACTCAACAAGCAATCTATTCAAACCACTGCTTCATACGGGTCATCAAGTTGGAAAGGAAGGGTTCTTTCCTGCCTGTTCTGTATGCTATTGTCAAACTCCGCCCTTCCAGAGAACAAGAATCTCCCCTCCCCATCATATTGTACCCTGCATTTGTCACTCGTTGTCTAAACTCTTACCTGACTTGCGACAAAGAGCATCAAAGGCAACAAGCAACTTGCCGCATTTCTTCTTACCTTTAAAAGAAACCCATTCCCGACTTGGTCCATTGTGATGTTTTTCTGTTTGCTAAAATTTGCCTCTTTTATGACAAAATCTTTCTTTTCTGAGTTGGCACTCCATTGGATTGCTATTATTTGCAGTGAGTGATGGAGGACTGCTGTATTCGTTTTCTATAGAAAAAAAAGGAGATGTTTAAATGTTCTCCTTTGGTTCCTTATTCATAGCATTGATTAATGCTTATATTCATATTTTATCTATTATTTGCCCTCCTTTTCTGGCTACTGTATGAAATCACTTGTGATGGTACTTAGGTTGAGTATTCCCAAGAAGTTGCATTGTAGGCATGTCGTACTTTTAACTGAATTAGGCAGTTAGACTGACTGATTCAGTTAAAGCCTCCCTCTTCCCTTCCAACAATGTCCATATATATGCGAAATTAAGAAAAGAAAATAGTTTACATTTATTTGAATTGTTACTTGTTTTTCGGCGATGAATTGTTGGTTTTTTTTTCTCCTTCATATGAGGAATTTATGTCGATATTGTCTTGTTCTGTCTCTATTGGTAATTTTGTATCCAAAATAATATTTTCGTTAATTCCATATATCAGATACTCTTTCTGGTGTTTTTTATTGCTTTTAGTCGCTGTCTTGAGATTGCATTTTTATTATTAAGACTGAGATATTGTCACTTGATGTCATTTGATTGGAATGACTTGACCCACTCGGGCACAAATTTGATTTGAATGACTTGATGTCACTTTCATCTATTTATTTAGTGTTGTAGCAACTTTTCGTTACGTTGCCGATCTTGACGTCCAAGTAAGGGGTTTGATAGAGTAGAATTGCATTATTATCTGGATGGAAAAGGGCATTTCATTTATGGTTCAAATAAGTTTTCCATTGTTTAAAAGTTAAAATTGGCTACAAATGAATTCAGAAATGAAATATGCATGTGATGAAAGAGCACAAAGTATACCAATAAAAGTGAACGAGGGTGCAAATCAGGATGAAAAATAAATTTTAAAAATTACGTCTAAAGCTGAGGAACAGTGAGAAATGTTTTTCCTATTTGCCTATATTGCAATGAAAGAAATACAAACATTAGGAAGGAATATCCTAAACTTTTATAATCGTATTACATTATTTATAAGAGTTTTTAAATAGCAAGAGAAGCAGCTGTAATTACAACTCTTTTACAAAAAAAAATGAAACAAAAGTATTATTTAAATTAGTAATTAAGGAGATTAAGATAAAAAAGAAAAATATTTGAAGTAGTACCGTAGAATGGGGTATTATGTTATGTATATCATATTTTTAAGAAATTTTTTTTCACATAAGCTTTTTTTACTTAAATATGAATAATTATCTTTTTTTCTTGAGGGCGGGGGAGGATGGGGTACACTATCTTACATTGGTTCTTAGTAGCCTATATCAAAGCTAAAATAAAAGTTATTTTTTCGGAAACTTGAGAGCTGCATTATGGGAAGAGTGGTTCAATAAGCAAATTGGGCAACTTCTTAATTAACACAACACAATTTTTTTTGGGGGGGGTGAAGAAAGCCTTGAAATATTTTGGGGTAATCCAATTTTGTACTTTCATTTCATCAGCAAGAACTATGAACTCAAACTTAGACAAGATAAAATTAAGTACTGTTTAAATTTTAGATTCACCTTTGATTGTCTGATTCGATTATGAGATCTTCTAGCAAATTTTGTATTAGAATATTAAGATTATATATAAAAGCATCTCCATTTTTTTCGTTTTGTTTAAAATTACTTTTAAACACAAATCTATTTATTATTCGGCATCTGTTGTGAATAATTAATAGATATGTGTGAATAATAATTAATAGATTAAAATGTGATTTATACCGATTGTGAAACTAGTAAAAGTGGCAGCTAATGAAATGTTTTGAAACATCTACTTGTCATGATATCTATAGCTTAAAAACTACTTTTTAATGATTTACCTAAAACCAATATAATTTGTATTACTGTATGTAAAGTCTTTTCTGTACATTTCTGTTCATCCGTACAGTTGTTATGCATGGGTGTATAATCATCAAGGAAAATCATATCCTTCTAACAAATTTAAACTTTGTGATGATAATACATGTAAATGTAATGAAATATTCGCAATGTGAATTTACATTTAAATAAACATACTTTTTAATTTGACTTTTAAATACGTACACTTTTGCAAGTTCATTATTTCAACTACCACAAATCTTTAATTAGCAGAATACATAACAAGATTAATACTTTTAAAAATATTACGAAAGCCTATATCAGAAAATGAGGTAGAAAAGAAGTCGATTTACACAGTTCATCTTCCCTGC
>JAOUZG010012691.1:7891340-7906213 GCA_026289955.1 Argiope argentata
ATGAGTACATAATATGTACTTTATTTTTTCATGAACCACAACGATGATTACATAATATATACTTTTAATTGAAAAGAATGTGTTGACACGAGGAATTAACTCATTTTCATATAGTACGGGCCACATTTCTGCCATTATTTTCCCAAATTTGACGTTTTAGTCTTTTTATTTCTTTTCTCCTAAATTTGAATCAGATAGCTGGAAATTAACATAAATAAACTTTGAATAATTGAAGTTCTATTGTAGATCCAAATGTACTTATAAAATTGTGCTGTTATAACATAATTCAAAGCCATACCTGGTGATATATGAAACTTTCAATACCGAAAAAAATTGAAACTATGCTACCATATTTATGATTAAGCAACATCTTTGCAGTTTAACCCTTTGCAGTCCGAAAAATAATTAGATTCAAGGTTATTCACCTAATACCAAGATTTGTTTATTGCTATGAAAAATGTATATATATACAATTCTTATAAGTCGAATTTCTTTGAAAAATTAATCTACATCTCTTAGCCATTATGTAGGCGTTTTTAATAATTAAATTGGAAAAATAAATAAATAAAACGTCAAAATGAAGCACAGTCTTGAATGCCGAGTCACGCTCGACATCGGACCGCAAAGGGTTAAATTAAATGCGACTTCTCTATCTTTGGGTGATGTTTTCCTGTTCGGTTACGTATAATCATAAAAAATTAGCAACAAAAAATTCTGCCATATTCATCGGTTTTAATAAACCGATTAATATAGAAATTCATTTCTCCAAAATGTTACAAAAAAGGCCATTTATATAATATTAATTTATATCAATCCTCTAATTGGAATATCCTATAAATGCCCATTTATGTTAGCTGTTTTAAGGAAGAATATCCCACTTAGAGGATTAATCAATTATTGGTTTTCTTATTTGTATGAACACTTTCTCTTGAGTATGGAGTAGAAGTTTGGAGACGGCTTAGTTTAGTTTTTTTAATATCCTGTTTTAAAGTAACACTCGGACCATTTTGAAACGGATCAAATGATTTTGAGTCTTGGTCATATGACAAGGATGTCACCTGAACTACCACACTCCCTCTCCGAATTTTCACACGACATCGAGGGGGAGCATTTGGGCTCTACTGATTTCACACGCATCAGTGCCACTCAAGCCCTGTTCTAACGACCTGTGCGTATCTGGAGACAAGTAAACTTTCCCCTGTCTTGTAGATTTCCGGGGGGGGGGTTGATGTCTGTAAAGTTTACTGACAATCTGCGTGAAAATCTGGACAGACATCCACAGACGAGGATGGTCATAAAAAGGGTCAGTTGACAGATTTACGACCAAATCCATAAGGTCACAGGTCGTCGGAACGCGACCTGTGACCTGTGTGTGTACAGCGGTTTGTTCTGTGAACCTGGAACCTGCCATCTCGAACCTTTCATCCAAGAAGTCGAGATTTTACCACTAGGGCACCACTCTCTCAAATTTGAAGAGAGTGTCAGTTCAGGTACTATCCTCGTCATCTAAACAGGGTTTAGAATTACGTGTCAGTCTCCAAATAGTTCTTGAGCTACTTTCAAGCGGTATATATAGTTAAGCCTTGCATGAGCTTAGACAAACACTTGGGTACATGAACTTTTTTGTAATCCATTGATGAGATTATGAATGATCTTTGTGAATTTTGCCTCCTTCTAACACACTTATGAGCTTTATTAATTTATATTAATATCAATTTTGCTGTACAAAAATGTATTAATGTATTTTTTACATATTTAATTTCATTTTTGCATTATCAGAATGCATCTTCTTATTATATAGTTTGATATGATCAATTTATTTGTCTATCTTTTTTAATTTTAAAAACTCCTGGTCTTAATTTCAAGTTCCTGCTAAGGCATGCGCCTGACAGATCAAGAATCTCTGAATTAGCAATTAACTTTTAAAAATAATACGCAGAGTTTAAGTTTCAAGAATAACAATATTTTTCTAAGAATACACTAAGTTTTAAAATATGTATCCAAATAGATTTCTTTGATTTGATTTCAAAAATCATTTTACCACATATATTAATATGCGTTAAAAAATCAAAAAAAAAATGCATCGCTATACTACAGAAAAGTTACAAATTGGGGAGAAATTTAAAGAAGGAAAAATTGGTTGATATTTCATATGCTTGCTGCTCTTTAGTCACATCGGTTAGCTACTTGCTCGAATCACGGTAACCATTCGATACATTCAGGTATCGCATGAAACAACTTAAATGAATTGATTTCGTTGTCAGAAATGTTTTCAACAGCAAGAAATGATTACAATTATTATTCATCTATACAACTATTCATTAGAATAGTTGTATTTCTATATATTTCGTAAATTAAAAAAAAAGAATTTATGTGTTTCGTAAATAAAAAAAAAGAATTCATGTATTTCGTAAATTAAAAATGAGATTTTCGATGTATTGTGGTGGTTTGATCATTCATATTTTTTCGCGTGCCTTCCAGGGAATCGTAGTAGCTAGTTTAAGGTAAAGTATATTTTTGGGGTGGGGTTTGGGTTCGAACGTTTTTACCGTTTGAATTTTTGAAAGCATTTGGAAAATTTTTGGTTGTATGGGATTCTTTTCATTTACATTTGAATTATTTAAAACGGAAAGAAAAAAGTTACCTTTTTAAAAGTGAAAAAATTATAGCTTTGTATAAATGTCATATTTTTTACTTTATTTCGTGCTCAACAGAAATGGATCTATAAAAAATAGGAAAAATAGTCACATTATTTTCAAAAATTATAAAACATGCTTTTTTTTTGCGAAATTTAAAAGGTGAAAATAAAAGTCAAAAGTGAAACAAAACTTCCCTTATTTAAATATGACAGACATCACTAAAAACTACCCATTTTTCGTACTTTCAGCATTATATCATTTATTCAAATTTTAGTTTGAAATTAGTAGTTAGAATAACCGTTTTACCTTCAGGCACTTTTGCACTTAAACTGTTTAAACATACTTATTTTTAAAAATACTTAAATTCAGGATCATGAAAATTATGTGAAAACTAATCCCTGGATATCAAAAGATTCAATACTAAACCCCTTGCTAAAATGGCCACTGTTATAGCCCACCTTAGAAAGTGCACCTGCCATTGGGGGGGGGGGTCTCCTTTGAAGCCATTGGTTGACCGGAAGACCAAACATTGAGCTGCGATCCCCAGTTGCTTTCAAATATGTTACTTTTGTGCATGGGGTATGAGGGTTCAGTTCATAAAGCTATCAACCAACGATCCTTTGACAACCGTTTATGTTTCTGATAAGAACCAGTTCTGAAAGAAGTAACTACATTTTAAATATTACCGGTAAATATGAGATTTAAACACATTGGGTATGGTTTTTAATAAAATTTGAAACTGTCTGAAGAATTACCACATTTGTTTTGCGAGATATTAATAATTTTTCTCTGAATTTATACAAAAATGAATGAAGAAAATCAAAGGTGAAAGATATTTCTACTTGTGTAAATGCTGTACCTTCTCCAAAAAAATTATTTCTTTTATATTTTAGATAGCTATCATTTGAATTATCAATCCATTGCTTTATTGCAATATAACGACTTCTATTAATCGAAAGCTATTGGGTTTCATCAGTATTTCTTTTTGACATATACTTAACTCCGTAAACCAGAACGTAAAAGTGTATGCCATTTTATTATGACCATTTTAAAATATAAGGTCGTTTCTTAAGTTTGAAGTCAATTTAGATGAGTTCAATGGCATTGAAAAGACTTATAAGGAAAAGTTGTTAAAAACATAGTCTTGCTAAAATGTAATAAATAGTTAGAGAAATTTCTAAGGGCAGATATTATACTTTCATGATAAGGCGGGTTATATCAGCTTCAAAGCCTCAATTTAGAGAATAGGAGAGGTTTATATCAGCTTCAAAGCCTGAATTTAGAGCATACGAGTGTGTTATATCAGCTTCATAGCTTCAATTTAGAGAACAGAAGTATGTTACCACAAATTTAAACCTCTCTGCTTCTCTTTATAGATTCAATTTAAATGCTGCTGCAATTTTTTAGAATCTGTACCCTGATGGGAATAAATTATTTATTGGTTACATAACTTCTCGTTTTGTACATGGAATACATTAAGTGCAGAGCATATAAGAATTGAGAAGTTACTAATGCAGCTACTTTTGAGTTTCATCAGTTTTTTCCATATTTCTTTTTGGCTCATTTACTAAAGTAAATAAGCCCGACCACAAAAATGTATGCTATTTTAGTATGACCATTTTAAAATAGGAGGTTGTTTTTTAAGTTTAAAGTTGATCTATGAGAGACGTTAGCTGAATCCAGGTTCTGAATGCATTACTAAGCGGCAACAGAAATCTACTGCTGAAAAATAAAACAGAAAAATTGAATTAAGCTTCAATATATATTATATATATTTTTTATGAATTTTAAAAATTCTTTAAAGGCCTCTCTTATATATATATAAAAACATTGTGTGGCTGTGTCATGGACACGGTTGTGTGTTATACATGAATACGTTTATGTAACGGGTTATATTTTTAAATAAAATATTTTTATCTATGTATTTAGGATAAAAGCAAAGAAACAAATAATTATTGAGTTACAATATAACTTTATTAATTATAGGTCTGTGATGCGAAAAGTACGACACAAATGGCATAAAAGATACATCGAGATTTCTGGTAAACGTTAAATCAATACAGGTATTACCTAAAGTTGTTGGAGAAGTTTCAATATAAGACGAACTGAACTCGCTGAGCTTGAAGTCGGGCAATGAACGGTTTTGTGTGACATCAACATTAAAGTCTCCTACTATCATAACTGGTGTAGTAAAATCAGGCTCGTATTCGGGTATAATTTTTGGTTTTACTCTTACCATTCAGTTGTTCTTGAGAAGCCCTTTCCAACCGTATACGATCTCTGCATTTGGTTTTGCCTTTCCGACGCGTATAGGCCGACATTATATATTTTTGATAATATTTTTTTTACTATAACACCTTAATATATTTACTGTCTCTACTTTAAACTAAAGTTTTTTAAACAATCAATAAATTTTGACGACAGCTGACAATTAAAACTTAAACGAGCATCGTAGCTTCTCCGAGTCGAAAGTTATACTAATTGCAAATCTCGATACGCAGCAAAATAACCTCAAAATGGCGATGCTCCCCCCCTCCACCGCACAAGATGCGTCACTGTTCTCGTTTATCGTAATGAATTCTTTGGTCCTTTAGCTATCCAGTGGTATAATTTAATTTTGGATGTAATGGATAGATTCGAAACTACAACGCCAAACTTTATCCCCCCCCCGATTTTGTTACCACTAAGTTTTTGGATTGTTCCAGTATGGTAGCAAACTTAAAGACGTACTCACGTCCAAAATAAGTCATTAAAAATCGTCATGAATGAAGTTCTGGTGATGTAGTCTTCAACAATATATATTACAAATTTTACTTATAAGTTTTTTTTCCTCCTTTTTATATTTTTTCTCTCAAATCTTACAAAGCAAGAAACCTGGAGGAATTTATGCTGAAGTTGGTCTCTCATTTTCCGTATTTCAAGCAATGTAATAAGTTCCCGTTTTATAATTCGGGTGCTATTGTATAGTTTTTCCTTGATTAGTATTATTTTAACAAATGTCTGTTGAAAAGTCTTAGATCTTTCTAGTTATAACTTCCTAAATTATTAATGTACGTCTGTAACTCAATAAAAAAGTAGTGGACTGTTGTTTTCTAAACAGTTCATTGTGAAATTCAACAAATATGCTAATTAAATTGTTAAAATATTGTAATATTTGATCACACCCTCGCTTAGAAGGAGATAAATGTGAACGGTAATAAATCTGAGTATTTCGTCTCCTGCTTAGTACAGGAGCAACTATCTTTGTGTCTAGCTCGCACGAGAACTCAGTCAGAACTAAGGGGTTTTCCTTTTCGCCACCCCAGGAAGGGTTCGCGATGCCGAGTAAGCGTAAGCAAATGTACGAAAATAACTCATAATAAAAATAACTCATAACGAAAATAACTTCAGCATAATAAAATTTAAAAAGTTAACATTAACTTTTAACATTAGTTTTTAAATTATATTCCTTTCCTCTGTTAAAAAGATCATAAATCTCATATATGTTTTTAATCAAGATATTCAATCTATATTTAAATATGAAAAGTAATTTTAATGCATAAACGTGAATGTTAGCTTTCTAAGAATAAGAGATTGCACTTTTATATGTATATTAGATTCGTTAATTATGAATTATTTGATTACCGGAAATTCAAAAACTGTGGATGAGTTTAATTATTCTTTTAACAAGAAATTTATCAGCTGTGAAATTTATGTGTTATTAGTTAGCTGAAATCGGCAACTAAATGATTCAAATTCCTAAAAAACATTAAATTCTTTTATAGTTGTAGTAGTAAATATCATATTTGGCATATTTTGACTGTGAATAAAGGATCCAGAAAACCTCTATGACATGCAAATATTTTTGATATATTAAATTCTGCGTTTTAAAAGGAAAGGAAAAGTTTGCTAATTTTAAGATCAACCCATTTTCTTCGCGTTAATCATCAAAATTTAATATTAATACCAATATCTTTTATTGCTGCATCTACTCACCAAATATTTTGGCCAACAAATACTAAATACATTTAGCAAATTTAACTAATTTCTCCTTAAATTAATAAGCTTCACTAAGCTTTATTAATTGGGAGTTTATGACTTGTATTTGAAAATCCAAGAGACCCAAATCCAAGAGAAAATCCAAGAGACCCAATAGCATTCCAATTAATATGTAGAATTCATTTTGTAGAATTAAAATTTTTATCTCCATTCATTATGTAGAATTTATTGGGAGTTTATGAATTTGGAAAATATATTAGAATGCAATTATGTAGAATTAGAATTTTTGATTCCACCCAATATGTAGAATTTATTGGGAGTTTATGACTTGTATGTGAAAATCCGTTCGCAAGAGACCCAGTAACATTCCTTTCAACGGTCTAGAAAGGTCAGATTAAGCATTAAGCATTGAAAGCGTCTTTAAACAATACAAGTTTCAAGGTCACTCAATTCACATCCAAAATCAAATATTTGTATTTATTTTAATGTAATTTTTACATAAATAGTGTTTTGAATAATACACACTACAATTGAAATAACTGTACATTTAACAGTGGGTGGTTTTCTAGAGAATTGGCCGTATCTTGTGTGTAAAAATCTTCATAATTTAAAAACAATTTAAAATAAGAAGATTTTTAAAAATACAAAGCTTTTTTTCTGCTTTTAAATACTCAAATACCGATATTGCCGGATCTATCTGAATTAGTCAGTCAACTGCTTTTATAAATAGAAGTAGGAGAAAAGACCACGCAAGTTATTTGAAAGCATGAAAGAAAAGTCACGTAAATAATACTTTGAAATTTAAAGAGTATTTTATTTTAATTTAAATTTATTAAAATGCTTGAAATGAAAGCATAAAATTGGATAAATATGAAAATGCAGCTCAAAAGTTTCAAAACTTCTGGCCTTCCAAAGTAAGCGTGGGTAATTATTAGCCAACATTATACAAAACTTCTGGCTTCCCAAAGTAAGCTGGGGTAATTATTAGCCAACATTTACACATTTGATAATCCGGTCGTAAGCTCGAATGTTAAATTTGTAAATCAAATAAATTCAAATTATTTTTTCATGGGCTTCTTCAGTATTATACTTTAAACAATTATTTAATAGAACACAATATAGCGCACATAGATAGGTTCTGCTCACCAACGTAAAACAAACAGAAAACAGCTATAAAAATATGCTCAAATATTTAGATCATGAAAGAGGAATAATTTCAAGGAAAAAATAATTTCCTTTTTAATATACTTTCCATCTTCTGTATATTTTGAAAGTAACTAATTTCTTTAAATGAAATTATATTATGCAAAAATAAAGAAAACGGATGAAAAACTGTTGAGTTGTGTGATAAAATAATTGCGATATTTACTACCGAATGAAAGTGATTTTCGGGTATCACTTTCGTAATTCGTAAATAATCGTCAAATTATTTCTGTACTTACGAAACAATTTAGCATGAAAATATATACATTAATCTTATTAAAAAAAGGAAGAAACCTGTTTTCAATTTCGGGAACACTTTTTTATTCTATTAGTAAATACAAACAATGCTTTTCAGCCAAATAACAAAGCTTGAGGAAAAGCAGCATTGCAAGAATTAGTATACTTGTGTTTTGTTTCAAAAATTGCAAGATTTTTTTTTTTTTTTTTTTTTTTTGAAGAAGAAGAAGAATTTTATAAATTTAATATTGTGGTCAGAAAATGAAGATAATATATAAGCCAATGCACCGTGCTCTAAATTTCCATACTACACTTTTTTGAGGACCTCTGCCCATGGTGACAAATTTAATAACTATTAATTATCAATCTCATTTTACTGAAATCAGTTAACTTGTTTCGGACTTAAAAATAGTTTCATGAAAAAAAATTAATCTAATTTGGACAATTTATTAACAATGAAAAAGTTTATTGAAATTTTGTTTTTGAAATGCATTTTCCACATTCATTTTTGTTGCGTTTCAACGCAAATGATTTTACACTTTGAAAAAACATTTTCTCAGCATATAATTATATCATCATTTAATTATAAAAATAGTTTCATGAAAAAAACTAATCGAATTTGAACAATTCATTAATAATGAAAAAAACGTATTGAAATTTTGTTTTTGTTCGTATATGTGTTTTTGAAATGTATTTTCCACTGTTGTTTTTTATTTCGTTAGCGCAAATGATTTTACTCTTTGAAACAACATTCTCGCAACATTCAATTATATCATCAAAATGATAAACTTTGTGTGCAACTTATTTAATAAATTGACAAAATTGAGCGTAAAATATCACACATCAGTCATTTCTAGAATTTTTATAACAATTTTTTTTCATGCAAAGTATGTTGTATTTCCTGTATTATGACTAATGGCACTTTGTCGAGGACAAGCCTCCGCTGATACGATCATCAGATTTTAAGCCTAAGAAATGTGTCTCATTGTTTTACAAGTAGCGCCATCTATTGTCAAGACTAAGACTTAGATACACACACGTCGCAACCCTTTTTAGGGAGTGGACTACATTCATGCAAATTCATTCAGACATCTCAGATCGTAATTTAAACCTGGAACAGAGAACGATCACTTCTGACCCAGTCCCCCAGAGTTATTACTCTCGATATGGAGGGCTTTGCAATCACGAACAGATTTAACGAGCACCAGCCGCCACACATTCGGGGAATCTTTTAGCAGGTGAGCTTCGAACTCATAACCTACGGAGTACGAGTCCAACTTTCTACCAACCAGTCCACAAATAATACAGAAATTCCCATTTTGACTTATTTTTCAAGTTACACTCATACTGAAGTACGAGTCCAGGCCATCCGGGGCCTATTTCCTGTACTTAACACAACTAACTATAAAACTATATGACGAGTCAGTTCCTTTTATCACAGTGAAAACGGTACACTCTATACGAAAATTCAAAATTAGGGATCAAGCGAAAAAAGAAATTTTGTTTACATTTCATTACGTAACCAAAAGAACAAAATATACTTATAAAATGACTTTTAAGTTTCTTATAAATAGTAATAAAATTTTGAATGAATCAAATGGATTCATTCAAATTTAATGCTAATAATCGCCATATACACATTTGTGGTAGATTTTTAATAGAATAGATTGATTACTGCAAGTAAATGACAATGCAAGAATGAAGTCATGTTAGATATTGTTTGACTACATTGAAATCTAAGAGGCATAAAATACGTTAAAATTTTTATTACTTGAATTCATTAATGTTGGTCTCGTGTGTTCTATAAATATGTTTTATTAAATAATATGAAAATAAATATTATTCAAATTTTCCTGCTTTGAAAATTTTAAATAGATACAATAATATCAAATGTTTTTCTATGCATTTTTTATTCATTTGGCTCGTGTCATAATTTTATAGGAGCATTATTCGCCCTTTCAGGGTTGACGGTTTCATATGAAACCCTCATTCAAGAACTCTTTTTTTTAGCCAGGTGGTAAACTTTAAATGGTTTATTTAAAAAAACAGCGTTTCTTTTTCTCCTTAATTCACACAACAGATAAGATGACTTGTCCCTTTTTTCCCCTCATTTAAGAATTTGTACACCCATCTATTTGATACATATAGATTTGCCTGTAATTTAAATCCTTTCATGCATATCATTTTTAATTTAAAAATAATTTTGTATAAATTATTATAATACACGCAATCTTTTTATTATATTAAACTATACCCCTTGATTTATTTTTCCTAGGACCTTAGTCATTTTTAATTGTTCAAAAATGAAGGATGCATCAGTTCATTCTTTCAGTTCCTTTAGGTACCGTTAAATAACTACTTTAACCCAATAAAAAATACAAAAGATATGAAGCAGAAATTTCAAAAAATACCGGTAAAGTAAATCAGAATCTTATTATTATTGTTGCTGCATTTGATTGAAGTTTTAAAGGAATTTCTAAAATCCGAATTTTAAAAAAATTGCACAGAAAGGAATTTGGCATCAATGAAAAGTAAAATTTTGAATTTTTGGATGGAATTGAAATATTTCTGGTAAATTAACTTGTTCCAAAATCACTGCATAAAAATGATAAAATTTCAATTAATTTCTAATTAGTCGAATTTTTAATTAACTTTTGCATTTTAAAAAGTTGACGGAATAATTTTTCTTCTCTTAAGAATAAGAGTGCAAAATTTGACTGAAATTGACTTGCCGTTTAGGAAAGGACGTGGAACATGCTCACACACACACACACACACACACACACACACACACACACACATATATATATATATACACACATATATATATATATATATATATATATATATATATATATATATACAGATAGAGAATGAGTTTGACCTAATCTGTCAAATAAAAGAGCTTAATAGATTTTGTTTCTGTTTCATTAGCATTTCTTTGTAAAGCAACACTAGAGTTATTTCAGGGTGGACCTCGTAATTTTGAACCACACTCAGATGACGAGGACGACGCCTAGTTTGGCACTCCTTTCTCCACACCACACCAGCAGAAGGGCGCTTGGCCATGACGTATTTAACGTGCAATGGACCCCCTTATAAGACGGTTCTTCGATTGGGTCTCGATAACGAAACCTTACCGTTCACTAGCCCAAACTTTACCACCTGGCCACCACGACCTAAGAGGTTAATAGAAGATTCCATAAGGAGCAACCATGTCCTATCTCTTACCGTTTACAAGTCATTAATTATCTAATTAATCTTATACATGTATTATCTAATGTAATGGCTAATTGCTCCTTTTTTTAAAAAGTACTGTAATGTTATCCCTCCTCCATTTTTTTTAATGTGCAGGGGCTTCCAGGATTAAAATGGTAACATGTGAACATTTAGCGACTTTATATCATTATTACTGTCTTTGGTAATTTTTAATCTCTGAAGTTACAAGGGGTGTTTTCCACTCACTTTAGAGACTTTAAACTTTTCTTACTCTAAAAGCTTCAAGTCTTTTTAAAAACAAAATTATTAAATGACCTGGTGAAAGTACAAGAGGTTACTAACACCGCTTTTTTAGCACCAGTACGTCGAATAACACTAAGCAGGGAATACACATCTGATGAACCGAAAAAGAGAAGCAAATGAAAAGAATTATAATTTTAAGGTGTGTCGTCATTTACACTAGTTTAGATGGAAGACATATTGTTCCGTTTTGAAAAGGCTGCATAGTTACATTATAAGTAGGAACTAGCGCAGAATAAAAGCAATACATTCCTTTAAACCCGAACTCCGCACAAAGGAGGTCTTGTCAAAGAAATGACTAACGCGATTTGAAAAAATGATCAATGAGGAAAAATAATAAATGATCGAACATACAAGGACATTATAGATTCACGTACTAAAGAAAAGCTCTTGAAGTGAAAGTAAGACTTCAACGTTAAATAATACCCTTTACATCTTAGTTAACATTGTTAAATTTTTATATATAAAAACATTACTTGCATATTAAAGCGCCATCTCGTGTATCATTATTCAGTGTGGGTTGTTTTTTTAACAACAGTCAGGGGCAACGTGGAAAAATTTTACATTCAGTATTTTTTGCAAGTATTGATTTTTTAAAAAAATCGGTTTTGAATAGGTTCTTTGAGACTGTTTATTGTTTATTTTTCAATTTTTCACACTTTAGAACCCTTTTAATACCAATATTCATACGTTACCACATTTTTTTTATTTTAAGCAGATTTTCTTCTGGTAATGTCGGGATATAGATTAAACTTCATTTTTTACGTTTTAATAATGGTTACCTGGGATTTTTGCTTCCATTCAATCCCTTAACTTGGTTTGAAAATGGCATCAGTGCTCAGCGAAAATTTTTCAAGGATTATCAAAAGATTTCGGAATGCGTATCTCCAAATAATCCTTGATTAATAACTATCTAGGGCACGCTAAGCATATACGAAATCCTATTAAAAAAAGGTGCGTTATACATCCATTCACATGTCTGTTATGCGTGTCAGAAAATGGGGAACCACTCCTTGAATATCTCCCCTCAAACCAAATCTTACCTCTCAGTGCACCGACATACGCACTCTTTTCTATTATTTGCTTATCCTTTATAAGCCCTTCGAAAGATGTCTGGTACAAGATGGTACAATCCCTTAACCTTTTTCAGATAAAAATCGCACCCATTGGTTGAACAATGGTAGCTTCGGGCACAACTTGACTGAGATTTTATGAAAAAAAAGGAGGAGGGTAACCCAAATTTTGAGCAATACTTATTCTGAATTAATACTCGTACTATACCATATTTATTTCTTAAATAAATTATTGATTTTATTTCTGAATTTCTCCAATTCTGATTTAAAATTTTTTAATAATAATAGGAAATGGTATTTTCATAACATTAATGAAGGTTTTTTAAGGTTGTTATTCCTCGTATTTTTTAACCACCAGACTTTAAAATACAGAACGGTTATAATTTGTTTCACTTTGAAATGTTCATGAAAGGAAAACTGTTGGATCAAACTTGGCGATAGTTTAAAGAAGGTCATGAGAATTTCTTTTCTGCTTAAAAAAAGTTCGAAAACTCACCACAAGAGGAAAAATGGCACTATATGCAATATTTTAAGCAAAATACGACATTAAGATACCGGTCTCATATGTGTTTAATTGTTTTTGAAATGTGTTACAAAGTATGTTCAATGGGTGTTATCTCAAAAGCACTGTTTATGGTAATAATCTAAACAATTTGCGGAACTGTAAGATACAGTGCCTATATTCACTTAACATTCCAACTGATATGCTAAGATCTACTGTTGAGAATGCAGTAATGTGATATAACTTGCTTTCAAAAAAAAAGTGAATGCCACATTGAACATGCATTGTAACATGTTTCAGAAACGATTAAACGCATTTTGTCCTGTTTTGCTTAACAATATTACATAACGCCATTTATCCCGTAATGGTGAGGGGTTTTTTTATTATTTTTTATTTGATGGAAAAGAAATTTCTATGACCTTCTTTGAGCCATTACCAAGTTTGATAACATTTGGTCCAGTAGCGGTCCCAGTTTGGTTTTAGCATTATATTTATTCTTACGACTATTTCAAAGTGAAACTTTAATTATAATCATCCTATTTATCTAGATTACGCTAATACTTAATTAAGCATGTATTTAAATATCATTACAAGAATCTAAATAATCTTAATATTCTTAATACCTGTTAGACTTTCAAAAGTAAACACATAAAATAGTAATAAGAACTCTGCAAAGTTTACAGAACTGAAATATTTATTAAAATATAACCTTTTATTTTAAAAAATTGTGTTTTAGGATTTACAGTATAATTTTATTCCTGCTATTTCTGCATTTATTAGCATTTATGTTTATTCTTTTGCATACAAACATTATCTAAAATTTTAAATAGTAATTTAGATTTAATCATTATTTTTGTTACGTGAACAATCAATAGCAGAATAATATATATTCTGCTATTGATTGTTAATAATAATAATACATTATTATTATTATTAATCCAAATATTAATAATAATAATAATGTATTTAGATAATATATTTAAACTCATAATAGTAAGAATATGGTTAGATAATATATTTAAACTCACTTGTATGAACACACTTTCTAAAAATTGTTTGTTCTTTATGCCTGACTCATCCTTAAAGTTTGTTAGGAGCCTTTTGGAGCACCCAGTATATTTATCTCCCAAATAATTTCTCTTTGCATAAAAGTTATTATAAAAAAACAGATATTGATATTTTTTCAGCCGCTAACATATGGGTTAGCATCAAGAAATGACCAGTTCTTGAAAATTTATATTTTCAAAAATATTACATATGATTAAACAGTGATATGTGAAAATTAAAAAAAATACATCTCAAATTTGGTTTTTTAACACTACTCAACTTATCTAAACATGTTGGGAAAAAGATTTTTGACACAACTACTTGAGGATAATACGGATTTTATCTTTCAACAAGATGGGGGGGGGGCATCAAACTGAGGGTTGGATTTTCGTACCCTCTTCTTTCATGAGCTTCCTCAACGTTGGAGTGCTTTACTTTTCGTCACATGATCGCCAAGATGCTGGAATAATATCTAATCTGATTTATTTATGGAGTAACACCAAAACCCACGTTGTTGTAAATAATCCAGTAACGTAAACAGCCCGTCAATGCTGCCTTAAGCGCCATTAACAATGTTAAATAAAATGTATGGAATGAACTTGACAACATACTAAATGCTTGTAGTGTTACGAAAGATTCATACACCAAATACTTGTAATTAAAAAAATTAAAACA
>JAOUZG010012691.1:7906223-7919487 GCA_026289955.1 Argiope argentata
GTGTAACGAAAGATTCATTCATCAAATACTTGTAATTAAAAAAATTAGCATGTATCTCTTTATTATCATGTATTATTCAGTATATTAAGCGTGATAATTTTGAATATATAAATGCTTAATATCCAGTAATTCATTTGCATTAATCCTACATATAATTGAAATTATTTTATTCTACATAATATGAATAAAATCGGCTGAAAAAATTAGACTGAACAAAAATCATCATCAGTAATATAAATTTAGAATTTGTGTCTGATTTTAACTAAAAGAATGTTAACAGAAAATACATCAATAAGACAGAAAAATATCAAAAAGAAAATATTTGTTTATTAAAGTATGAGTAAAGAATGGAAGAAATCACTTAAAGCTTCTAAGAAAGCAGTTGTTCTTATCGAAAAAGAAACAGCTAATATATATTTTAAATAACTGCATTTTAAGTTTATATTTTTTGCACATAAAAATAATAGTTCTTTCTCTAATTCAAACAGCCTAAAAAATACTATTTCGTAATTTTATTATGTTTGCATTAAATTATTTAGAAATGTGCTTAATAAATTTTTTTAGTAATTTCTTAGTAACAATCACTTTTTCCCTAAAATGGTCACTATTTTTACGACAATCGACCTGTGTCTGTGCGATGAATTTCATACAAGCTGGATAGTGTCAAACGATGCAAAAACACGGAACACGGGCAACAGAAACACAACTAAAATGTATAAAGAATAGAACAAGTAGAAATTGACAATACACAAGGAGAGTGTTAATAGCTATTTAAATAATGACAATTACATAATAGCACTCAAGGCATCAGCTCAGAATGCGATGACACGCCAAAATGAGAATTCATTTGACTAATTCTCTTCAGCTTCTCAGTTTATATAAGTTTTCTGATAGGGCATGCTATTTTCTGGATGAAACTTCGATTCTCGGTTTCTAATACAGATATTTCCCCGATTGGTTCATTTTCCGGAACTTTCATTTTTATCGCTAAAAGATCAACAATAACCTGGCATTCACTTAATAATAATAACCTAGCATTCACTTAATAATAATAACCTAGCATTCACTTAAAGTATTAAATGTATTCTATGAAACGTTAATCTTTTTTTCGTAAATTTCCTTTTATATATATAATAACTAGCTTTTATGAAACTGTAAATACGTTTTCCGTAAGAAAATTTAAAATTCTAGTTCCTTAAAGGCATAATAAAACGGCAAAAAATCAAACCGAAGTTGATGTGCATAATTCTTAGATATTAAAACTAACAGAAGGTTAAAATAATGAGCAGAAGAGTTTATAGTAACGCATATAAAACATTCTTAAGCCTTGATAACGGATAAAAAATATTTCAACTGGAATATTCAGTGGAGCATATGAAATAATAAAGTAATTAAGTCTATGAAAAACTTTCAACATTTCCAATAAATACTTTCGAATAGACAAGTTAATTGCGTCAATCGGGAAAAAAAATAAAGAAAAAATAAGTAACGATGGAAATGTGAAATGAGATATCAAAACAAATCTATTTACACCATCAACAATAATTCTATATACAATCTTTACAGTACAAAAAGAGAGAGAAAGAGAGAGGAGAAAAGAAACCTGCTGCCGTATGAAGATCTTTCAATGAGTCATCTTAAAGAGTCTTAAGTTAAATCTAAAACCTAAATAAGTCAAAAGAATATTTTTTTTTCTTCCATCAAATTTTGGTGAAAGGAAAAGAGATGAATTAAAGAAAAGGCGGAAGGTAATGAATTCGGACCTATGCGTCTTTATGCGGGCGGATTTAAAAATAAAAAGAATTCTAAGACTGTTATTTCAAAGGAAATAATTAAGAATAATCTGCAACAAATGTAATAATAATTCGGAAAGACTACATTGAATACATGAAACGAAAAATGAATGAAATCTTATAGAAAATTACAAAACATTCTGTCTGATATTAATAAAACCGGTGGAAATTTATTCTGCCAATTAATAAAAAATGTTGATAAATTCTTGTTTGTTTTTAAATCATGATCTGTCTGAGACAAATATCTACTGCTCGACGTTTAATTTCTTCGCACAAACGATACAATAAATTAATAATTAAAAATTTTTAAATCTTACGATTTTAAAAAATAATTTTAAGTTTTAAAACTACAATTGAATAGAAATTGTTTCTAGAATGACAAAAAAACAATAAAAATTGTTATTCAATTCCTACTATTAGTTCACTCTCACCTTATATGTATTTATACATCTTGTTCAAATTTTCAATCGTTTATAAAATGCGTTTTATTTATACACTCAAGTCTAAATACAATTTTTTAACTTGTAGTGGATGACACTCGATGTTAACACAGTTTTTTCCAATATTAATTGATTAATTAAATTTAATTAATTTTTAATACTTTAAATGCGGTTTTAGTAATTTGTAATGAAAATTGAAAACCGTAGGTAATTGCTCAATCGGTAAAATGCAAGCAATTTAGTATCTTTCCCGTGAAGATGAAGAAGGTGAGTTCAATTTTTGCAAAAATCAATAATTTGTTGGTAAATTATTTATATTTATTGTAATTATATAATAAAAAGTAACTAAAATAAAAAAATTTCTTTGTTGACCTAAGTAGAAATTGCCTTTAAAAGTTTTTTTTTTGTATTACTTGTTTTTATTTAAATGACCAGTTCATTTGTAGATTGAAAAATATTCGTATGTAATCAGTATGTGATTCGTATCTAAATACTTTCGCCACAAAAAAAGAACCACAAATTTACAAAAAAGAGAAAAAAAATGACTGAGTTAAAATTTATTTTTTTAAAAATTTTGATAAATAAAATTTTAAAGTATTTAAATATTATATTATAACTGAGTATACAATACTTTACAATATTCCACCAAGACGTGAATAAGATAGAATGGCAGAACGATCGCTCAGTATGCAGGTTTAATCTTATTGCAGTCTAATATTATTTTGTTTACTAGTATAGCTAAATTATTAAAAAAGTTTTTAAAAGAGAACGTTGAAAAGGGAAAATAGAATAATCTTTGAAACAAACATATACAAGTCTTTATTTTCTTTCTTTCTTTATTTTGCTTTTACTTTTTTAACAATAAATTATATAAAGTTTTCAAAGTTTAACTTCATGTCATAATTATTAAATTTTTTAAAATAATTATGAATTTAAAATAAAATTTAAATGATATAAATATTTTTTCTAAATCAAATTTAAGAAATTTATCTTCCTTTTTTTTTTCGAAACAATTGATCGTCTCCTCTGAATGTTTCTTATTATGAAATAGTTTTATATTTAATTTCTTCTTTTTTCCAGTCACTTATCGATTGTATCAGTTAAGTTTGTTATTATTATTAAACATCTTAAAAGTTTTCCTCGAATCTCCCGAGAGAGATCTTTGACTCAATATAAAATATTCACTCACATAAACCTATATTTAAATTATTCTCAATTTATATATAGCCCCTTAGATACTCCCGGATACCACAGGATTTTTTTCTCTTATCATTTCCATCCGCTTTATCTTTTAGAGTTCGGCGCGGAATTGACGGCTCGATGGCGGATTCGTAATGAATCCGTAGATTGCCACGAGAATGTGGGATAATGAACAAATCGGTTTCCCGCTCTTCACTTGTCTGTTACCTGCGTTACCTTGGTTACCCCCTCGCGCATCACATTTAATTAAAGACCTTTCGTTAAATGAAAAGGAATTGTCCCGAACGGGGACGTTACCATGGGAAACACTTGTTAATTCCATTTCCTTAACAGATGCATAAAAATAAAACAAGCAAGGGTTATTTTTTGTTGCATACCTCACTCCCCTAATTTCAGTTTCATTCCTAGAATAAATGTTGATTTTTCTCTTCTTGTTAACAAATTAAAGAAGAAAAGGATCAGAAGAATTTATCTTAAGGAATTTTTGATTAAGGACAAACTTTGCTTTTTAGCTTTGCGACAGAAGTGGTGTAAGGTTAGCATTAATTTATAGCTAGACGTTTTCATTCTTAGGAATTGCTTATTAATGATAAGCAAATTATTAACGATTAATCAAAATATATGTTGCGGAAAGAATTGGAGTTATAAGTCTTTTTTTAATTATTTTCCTCGGTAATTAAAAACAAATTAACAAATAAATTAACAAATTAATTCATACGTAAGCATTTAAGGATAAACGCAGTATTTTTATAGTGATAAATCTTCGTGATCAATAAATTATAAATATTTTTTCGAGCTTCAATTTCAATAACAAAACATATTACTAATGTAATTTTCATTATTTGATAAATTGTGTTATTTTATGGCTCATTTTATTGCAATGGATAGAAACTGGATTTATTATCTTCATTCTAACTATCACTTATTATTATTTTTTTTCTTTTTGGTGAAATTCGTTAAGAAAGAAATGCTCGAATTCTGATATTGTTTCGTAAAAAACTCTATTTATTTCGATGCTGCATTTTTTCGTGCTTTAATTTTTATAACAAATCATGTGACAAAGTAATTTTTATTATTGAGTAAACTGCTATATTTTATGGATCATTTTATTACGATGGATAGAAATTGAATTAGTGATCGTTCTCTGTTCCAGATCTAAATTACGGTTTGAGATGAATGAATGAATTTTCATGAATGAAGTCCGCCCCCTAAAAAAGGTTATGACGTGTGTGTAGCTAAGTCGTACTCTTGGCCCTAGATGGCGCTACTTGTAAAACCAAAGACACGTATCTTCAGCTCAATAATCTGCTGATGTATCAGAGGGACTTGTCCATGGTAAGAGCCATAAATAACCACAACAATAACAGAAATTGAATTTATTATCTTCTTTCTAACAATCACTGATAAGTTTTTTTTCTTTTTAGTGAAATCCATTCAGAAAAAACTGCTCGAATTCTGATATTGTTTCACAAGAAACTCTATTAGTTTCGTTTACCATATTTTTTTCATGCTTGAAATTTAATAACAAAAATAATTTTCATTATTGGATAAATAACAATATTTTATGGATCATTTTATTTCAATAGATATTAAATGAATTTCTTATCTTGTTCTAACAGTTCTTGATTTTTTTTTCCTTCTTTTTAGTGAAGTTCATTCACAAAGAGGGGCTCGAATTCTGATTCCGTTTATAAGTAATTTTATTAATTCCGATTACCATGGCTTTTGAATTTGTATTATAATTAAATTACTATAAACTTAACTCATATTCTTGAAAAAACTTACCTATATGGTTTTAGGAAATTTTGTTAACGACATACTAACGAGAATATCATTAATACGTCGTGCTAAACAGTAACTCATAAAAGGGGTTTCAATGTATTTTTTTAAAAGTTCCTAATTAGCTTATGAATATATAATGTTAATTCACTGTGACTCTTATATTCAAAAAATAATAATTTATTTTGCAATTCAAAATAGAAAAGAAATATTATTACTGAGAATTCGGAAATAGAGAAAAATTACATGCACATGATCATTCAAATTTATAGATAAAATATCCGATGTTAGCTAAATGTTTTTAAACTATCATATAGTCAAAGTACAAATATAGCTCATATTTTTGTCTGGTGTTTTTTGGCATGCATTGTTAATTTTTAAATTTGTCGAATTTAGAATTAGTAATGTTATTAATGATGAATTTTAATTACCATTTTTTATCAAATAATCTCTTTGTTGATCTATGCTCTTAATTTCGCATTTTCGCAAAATTACAAGACAATTTTGCTTTAAATCATTGGGCCTCGAAGATCTGGAAGGTCTCACTTCCAGGTTCGAAACCCGATTCTACCAAAGAACCGTCGTGTAAGTGGGTCTGTAGGAGGCTAAATCCGTAGGGGCCAAAAGTTCCCCCGGTTGAATGGCTTGGAAGCTTTGAGAAGGGGGCTCCAGCTCAGGTGTCGCCTTCGTCATCTAAACCATGGTTTGAAATTGTGAGGTCAGCCTCAAAATAATCCTAGCATTGCTTTAAAACGGGACGTTAACATAACTAACTATTTAAATCATTGTTTTATTTGAACATTATACGAAAAACAATCATTTTAATAGTCTCAGATGCTTTTTTTTATCCAATAGCATATTTTAGTCATATATGGTCCTTGTATCATAAAGCCACAACCAGTGAAACAACCAAAGAGTTTTCGTTTATTTCCATAACTTCGAACACTGTTTCCAATCATAAATAAAAATAAGAATATTTCTATTAGGAAGTTTACAGTAAGATATTTTCTCATTTAAATATCGAAGTTAACAATAGTTAACCTGATCTATATTTAAAAATCCATTCTGATGTTCAAACAGATCTCTATTCTGTTGTCTGTCTATGAGCAAGATAGCTCAGAAATACTTTTAACTAGAAGGCTGAAAATTTGAATATAAAATATCCTCTAAATTTGTAGATTTCCTATCAAATGTTGAAGAAATCTATCCCTTGAAAAGAAATCTGTCTGCCTCTACCATGTCTATTCATCAGTATATATACTGTAATAGGCAAAAAAAAATAGGGAACAGATCTAAGTTGCACTCTTCTAAAGTTTCTATAGAAAGTTTTCAGTCTAAAGTTTCTATATAAAGTTAATTCAGTCATTTGTACCAATAATTTCTTTACTTTAGCTAATTGTTGGCAACGAAAATACTACAATCTTATATATCTGAAGAATATACGTCTTCCAGTTTTTCTAATTTATTCTCACCTGCAGGTACGAAATCATTTTCTCATACCTGAAGATGATAATGATCTCAAAATTAAAAATGGTTAAAATGATGAAATGAGATAACTAATACATTTAATAAACATAATGTTTCCGTGTTTTGTTTATCTTTATTTAAAACTAGCTCTTACCCACGACTTCGTACGCGTGGAAATTTCGATGTGTATATGTGAGAAGTGACAGTCTGAAATGTTATCGAAACCGTATGTATGCTTAAATTTTCAACGTGAATTGGAGCAACGCAAAGACGTGAATTTTAAGCGCCAGCTGAGGTAACGCAATGCAGATTAGAAATTTTTTGTTTTATTTCCATTCAAAAGCACTTCTGAAGGAATCAAAAGATCTATTAATTAACAATGTTCAATTTTAAATTCATCATACACTACAAAAATAAACGGAATCGTTTGAAATAACCGTTACGTCTAACATCATTAGCGTGGGGGGGATGTTATGTTATTAAAACCATAAGGGTACTTTTCCGTTTGTCGGGCGCAAACGAACAATCGCCAAAGAAATTTGAGAAAATTTGGCGGAATTCTAAATTATTTGCTAACGGAAACATACCACTGTAAGCATATATAAAAAATATATAGCTAATACAAATACAATTTAATTACAAAAACACACAGTGGAACAGTTTTAATATGTAGTCATTTTTGCCAAAAAAAAAAAAATAGTTTGCCACCAAATTTTAGCGAAATGTATTTACAATCACAAGGTTTCGATGCCCGTTGCAGTAAATTACTGGAAAATAGAAAAAAATCAATAAATGCAGTAATACGGAATGCACTAAAAATTTAATCGAAAATGATGAAAATAGGCAAAAGTGCAGCAAGAAAAAAATCAAGAGAAATGAAAAGGAAATAACGAATTATATTAACACAAGAACAGCATAAGAAAAAAAATTAATAAACATTCCTTTAGATAATATTAAAAGAACTCCGGAAATAGAAAAATAAAAACAAACGATTCAAAAAGCTCAGGCAGATGTTTTCAGATTTTTTTATTTTTTATTTTTTGGGCTGAAAAGTTAGTTTTTAATTAATAAAAAATTAACCACTCTATTAACCGGAATAAAAATTAGCCTATGTTCTTCTATAGACTATAATCTATCTGTGTGCTAAATTTCATCCAATTTCCTTCAGCCGTTCTGGCGTGATTGAACCCCATCATCCATCCATCCAAACTTTCACATTTATAATAGTAGTATAGATATAAAATTATAGCATCTAGAATTTAGTTACAAATTGTTATCTTAAGATAAGATTTGGATGAATATTTGAATGATAGGATTTTGTTAGTCATGGAAGAACAATTTTATATTTCTTGACTATTACGTCTCGTTTCAAAATAGATTCCGATTTTACAAAAATAAAATTGTAAACTGTATCTGATTGGTTAATCATTTCAAGTTCTTTATCAATATAGTCACGTAACTTAAACGCAGCCATGACCACACAACCTTAAATGTAAAATCTCTAGATAAGGGAAAAGTGAAAGAATATTTTTTCTGTCAGAATAAAATAATAATAAAATTATAACCTTAAATTTAAAAGAACGTAGGCTTCATCGGACGAATTCTTATCAATAAGCATAAATGTCAAGTAATTCAAAAACATGAATCAAATCAGGGAACAATTCTGATATCATCATAATAGATTCATATCGCAATATTCAGAGCGTTGGAGGTGGTTTTTCCAATGCTTCGTTTCATGATGAAGGACATAGTTTTAACTCACAACCCTGCAAAACATTATTTGTTTTAGTATTGGTCATGAACGAATAAAATTTTTCGTGGACTTCAATGTAATTATGGATATTTTAAATTTGATATTCCTTTGAAGTATCCAAATTTAGAGAATAAGAAGTCCAATGTTTTTATAGGACTGGGGGAAATTTTTCTTTTATATTGGCTTGTACATTGTTGAATGCTCCAGACATGGCAGCAGAGTCATATCTTGGCTGTTTATACAAGTAGTTATGTATACATATTATCCTGCATATACAGGAGTTGTCCCAAAACACATGTACAAGTACATAAAAGTCGTGCTGTATCAACAATTGTCCGAATGTAGTGGAACAAGCCTATATTTTCCTAATTATTGTACCTAAGCAAACAAATCTATTTATAAAGTTATATTAAGTAAGATGGAAAACTGTATTAAAACATTTTCGCTTCTATGGAGGTTGGTAGAACAAAATTTAAAAAAGTATTGTGGAATATAAAATTTTATAAGTCTTCTATACTGTAAATTGTCAATTAGTTAGTGTTTCTCTTATATGCATCTATGCACATGGAATGTTTCATGTTTCTATCTTCAAAATTTGCACAGAAATGCTTGCTTTTTAATTTTGAGGGACTAATCCCAAGTTTAGAAAAACGCATTTATTTCAGAATGGAAAACTCGTTCCACACAGAGAAATTCTCATACGTAAATATTTATCTAATAGTACATCATCCAATCATCATGGCTTCAAAGAATTTTGTCAGTCACATATAATGTTGGTCACTTCAATTCGTCGACGGTAGAAAACTCGACTTCATAAAGAAGGGAGGAAAGAAATTGAACATTGAAGATAGTCAGTCCAGAGAAGTACAGATATGCTGAGAGAATAAAATTTTTGGCTCTCTAGTGTAGGCTTTCTAAAAGAATGATATATTTCATAAGAAGGAGAATGTGGAAATGTTAACGATTCATGATGTATGCAATAATAATGTAAGCCTTGTAGACAAATGCAAATTTCGTTTCCTGAATTCTCAACATCTTCTTAAGTAGTGTGCTTATAGCACGAATTTAGCGATAACAAACTACAAGTACTTATTTACCCAGGAAGGAACAGGGGAAATCAGCCGTTATTCAAATAATACAGAAATTGGTATTTTGACTTATTTTTCAAGTTACATTCATCCTGGAGTACAAATCCAGAATTCAGTCAGTTAAGAGCTCAACATTTCAAAAATGACTCAGACCTTCATCCAAATACTCATTCCATTAATGACACTATCCATATAGCATTCGTATAATTTCTGTATTGTTAAAAAAATTGAGTGGATAACTATTCAATCAATGTCTAGAATTTTATATTTGGGCCCTTCTTTGGGTAAAATCATACCGTTCTTTTCTGAGAATAATAGTTTGGAAAGACGTATTTAATTTTAATCGAGAAAAGAATAATAATAATCTTCAAAGCTATCATTCTTGGAACATTAAAAATCCTTTCTTCCTATAAGTACACAATAATTTCTGACAATCTGCTATAAATCGTGATGAGGCTTAGTTTTAGTTTAGTTATAATAACATCCCGTTTTAAAGCAAAACTAGGGACATTTTGGGGTAGTCCTCGTGTTTTTGAAATCCGGCCAGATAACGATAACTGAGCTGGCACCCTACTCTCCAACCACCGCCACACACCATAGGGTCGGCATTTGGCCTCGAGGTATTAATGTGCACCAGATCCGATTATATGACGGTTCTTCAGTAGAACTGGATATCGAACCTGGAGCCCTTCGGTCTCGAAGATGATACTGTACCATCAGGTTACCACCTTCTTCTGGTGCAGCATTTTTAGAATTTCAATGGTTAGTCAAATTTTGTGCATTAGTATATTGAATGATGACAGACATATTCAGTTAGTTATAATTGGAATTATTTCTGAAATAAGGAATGAATTGCCTTTGGCAATAAATGTTCTATGGATCTTTGCTAACAAATACATCTTGTTGTATCTAGAAATAAATTGAAATGCATATATTTAAAAATACAAAAGAATGCAACTTTATATAGATGGCAAATAATGCTTTCTTATTTGCTGACTCTATTTTCTGTTGTTGTTGTTTTTATTCTGTCACTTTTTATAATGTTTTGTAATATTTATGTTATCCCTGAAAATTATAATGAAAATTTCTTTCCAAAACCAGTTAGAGGTATGATAAATCACCTTAATCACTAAATTTGCCATTTAATATTTTCGAACATTTTACAGATAAAGGCATGAAACCTCATGACCGTTTAAATTAATGTTTAAAAAAATTCATTAATTGACGCCTTTTCTTTATTGGAACGCATAAAAATTTAGATTTTCTAACTTTTTTTTTATCTTAGATACCTGCTGAAGTCATATACCTTAGTACCTTATTTCATGAAACTTTTCAAATGAAAGTATATATCTGGTTGGAAAAGTTAAGGAAATAAACACTTGTTTCACTTTTTGGAGACGCCCTACATAACTCAATTCAAACCTAATAATTCCAAAGTTTTCAAAATTTTGTTTTTTAAATCTTCCCCAGTATTGAAATCACTAGCAAAGATTGTAAAAGATTTTCAACTACTAAAGATTTATTGTCCTTACTTTCTACAAATCTTACATATAAAGAGAGTTTCACCATGAAAGAAATATCTATGGTTTCATCCTCTATAATAATAATAATAATATTAATAGAAAAAAGTACACAATTTGCTTCAATTTATATTTTTATTTAATTTTTTAAAATTACTTCTTTGCAAGTAAGAATAACTTCGTTTTGCATTTTAAGTAGTATTAGCAACTGATTTAAATGATTTAAAGTGCTCTTTCAGCGTTTCATCTGCTGGATTAATTCGGAATCCAAGCAGTCAATGAAGATTTCCGTTGTGGTGGTTAAATTCCGTGCTTTCATCTATTCTGTTAATCTGTCATTAATCACGATGACCTTTCAAAGGAATTCGATTTCTACCACAGAAAATTATTGTTTTTTTTGGGGGGGTTGTAACAAAAAGGAATTTTCTATTTTCTTTTACTTCTCAATATCGATACTACCTATTAAGGGTTTTTTTATGCTATAGTACAATATTCTTTAAATTATTAACAGTTAGCAAAGAATGTGAGAGGTATTTTTTTTCTATATGCTTACAGAATTCGTCTATCAATTTGCGCCAATAACAATAAAATCGATAGTTGGATAATTTGTAATAAATAAGTAAGAGCACAATAATATGCAAGATTTACTCTAATTTCTTATCTTGAGGTCTATTTTTTAGAAGGAAATACAATTCGATATAATTTGAAATACCTAAAAAATAATAAATAATCTTGCGTTTTAAAATCTTTTTGGATTAACTACATGTCATGCTTTGAGAGTATTTTTTTTTCCTGAAAAAAAAAATAAACATTTTGAAAAGAATATTGCATATCGCCTGGGTAGGCAAAATTCATGTTATTCCCAATATTTCAGCAACGAATTACTGATATAAAAGAAAAATTTAAAACGGAGTAGGTTTTTATCGATGATACTTATTGTTACTTTTGATCAAATTCATCAGGATTTGATCCCATTGCTTAACTTTAAGATTAAATACGTTTTGACTGTCTGGATCTCGAAATGATTTTTCCAGCTCATAAAATCTAAAACAGATATGAAAATAAACGTAAATAATAATAAATTTTCTAAAAATAAAATTTATTTTCCTAATGAAATATGCCATTTTCAGAAACGCTCCTTAAGTATTATAATTCAGCAAATAAGACTCTTAGTTTTTGAAATCAGTAGTTCATAATAATTTTGATCGCCTTCACTTAAATCTTGAAGAAAATTTAAATTTCAATACGACTTACTATAAACAGAACAAAATTGTTAAAAAAACTCTCTTTTTTTTTCCAATGTAAAATTTAGCTCCCTTTCGTATTTATTCAAAGGTCATAACTGTATCTTAGATTTGCTATAGTTTCATTTATCTCCCCCTGCCCTCTGCTATTTGAAGCTGCATGAATGCGTGAAAATCTTGATGCACAATAAAACGGAAAACAAGTTTGGAATCGATAATTACTTTAATTTGGTTTGCATAGCCGGTGTCCTGGCATAAGGGTAGCACGTCTTCCTCGCAATCTGAGAGTCCCAATTCGGACATGGTTGTTCTTCTGTGTTCTATTTGTAAGGTGACCTCCTGTAAAAAGGGACTGTGCAAGCGAATGTGATGAATGAGTGCAGGGCTTGACTAAGGTAGAGGCATGCGGGGCATTTGCCCCGGACCCCAACATAAATGGGGCCCCCAAATCGAATAGAAATTTTATTTTTCGTTTCCTTCTTTAAAAAATGTTCTTCATTACTAAAGTAGTAAAGCAGAGGCGGCCCCAAAAAAGTTTTTGCCCCGGGCCCTAACTAGGCTAAATCGGGCCCTGAGGGAGTAGCAAAAGTCGTACTCTTGACCCTTGGCGCTATTACAAACGCTGATTAGACTTAAATCGCTGACTACCTCAGCGAACTTGTCCGTGGCAAATGTCATAAGAAACAACAACATATTGTTAACATTCCTGGGCTGCTTCTGAATTCTTTGAATTACAAGCGCATTTAATTTTATTGGTATGCTCCATAAAGCATGTAGGTAATGGAAGTTTCAGTTTATATTACTTCAAAAAGGGATTACCCAAAATGTTTGCTGATCAAAAATTTCGGTTTCAGCTTGCATACACTTTCAAAATAGAAAATGAAAGCTGTACAACACAAAACTTAAGGTGAAATTTAAATTCAAGTGATTCAAAAATAATTAACTTTATGAACACGATCAAATTGAAATTTGTAATATAT
>JAOUZG010012691.1:7924075-7946961 GCA_026289955.1 Argiope argentata
TATATATATATATATATATATATATATATATATATATATATATATATGCTATTAATATAGTAAACAGTTTTTCTAGTTTTAGCTGTATACTCCTTAACACTTGTAAATCTGAATGTGTATTTTCAGCATTATGATAGTAGCATAAATATTACCTTATGATTTTTATCTATCCATAATGAAACTATAACAAGAATTCTTTTCAATTTTCTTTTTTTAAAAAAAAAATGTTGTTAGTGATTGAAATTTTTCATTTCAAAATGAGAAGATTGATTTCATTTTAAAACTGGTACCTAAATATTTCTCATAGAATTGTTTTTCGGTATTCTTAAAGTGTAATTTGACATATTCAATATTGATATTCCTTCATGATTTTTTTTTATTGTTAAATAATTTTTTGATGTATTGTATAATATATTTGAAAAGTATGCATGATTAGTTCCTAATTCTTGTTGATTATTCTCGGTATGTGCTGATTCTCCCCAAATCGCTCCACTCCCAGAAAATTATCTTTTGACAAACATGTTAAATTTCAATATATTATGATCTATCAAAAAATTCTTTAATCCCAAATAAAGATAATTAAATCTGTTCATTCATTTGTGAGGGTGTTGTATTTGTTTGATTTTTAAAATTTTTATTAAAAGTAAACACATTTTCAATGAATTATATAATAGTGTATTTGGTAAGGCAAAAAAAGTATTTATTTCAAAGGTGCAGTGTTTTTTGTAACTGCTCTAAAAATCTTTGTTTAAGTGAATTTAAATCAAACAAGTCTTGCAAATATATTTTAATGCAAATTAATGTACTTCTATTAAGTTAACCCTTAGATTCATTTATAGCTTTTATTTTTGCTAACTTTGGATTTTAATGTTTTATTTATTTATTTTGTGTGGCAAAATTGGTCTTATTAATTCAATTACTAATATAGCTACTATTTTTATAATTAGTTACTTAAAATTATAACTAATTAAAAGTGTTGCATTTATTTTTTGATTAAAAAATAAAACTTTAGTTGTTTTAAAATGTAAAAATAAATTTTATGAAGAATTTCATCATTTATAATATGCTGTTACATGTGGTGAGATCTATTTTCAATTTTCTATTGTATTTTGTACGATTATTTAGATGTTTATTATTTTTTAATAAATTCATAGTTATTCTGTTAAATAACTATTCCTTAATTCATATATATTAGTCAAAGCTGCATTTTTAGAAACAAGACTTCATCAAAGAGATGCAATCAAAAGTGTTCTGAAGTTTCAGAATTATGAAAAACAGTACAAAATAACTAGTAAAGCCCTGGAGAAAATATTTGAGGTATATAATGAGAAAAAATAAAAATGCTATGATACTTTGATGTGTAATATCTTGTCATATTATTTATTAGACTGCAAAATTTGACTTAGCTTCTTTCTTATTAGTTTTTCTTTATTGTAACTTATTTTATTCCGAAATTTTCATCATCTGTCAGTTTCATATTATATTTGTTTGTAATGAATAAATTTTTCCTCATGAAATATTTTAAAATTGAATGATTAGTCAAAATTTGTATTAATTATATACATGTGTTGAGAAAGAAAGTCAAATGAACAGTGCAGGGTAAACTGTAAATGGGTGTATATTACTATACCTCAGTGTAGCTCTAATGTGCTTTAAAAATATAGTAATTCTATGGCATATAATTGCTTTTAATGCTAACAATAGTTGCGAGTTCCAAGTGTTCTTCAGAACATTATAAATTCAGTTTTATAAGCATTATTATATATAGTTCAGTCTTTTACCATGATTTGCATTAGAAGTCCTATTCATGTTGTTATGAGAAGATTGATAATGTAAGTAGGAATGAATATTTATTATCACCATTGCAGTTACTGTTGCATATAGCGCAGCTACAAATATTTCATAAGACATCCCTTTTTTAAACTATGCAACATGATTATTTTTGTACTTATTTAGTTATTTCTTTTGCGTAATTAAATAAATTTTGAATATTTTAAGATGCTTATGAGTCAGTTTTGGAAGTACTTATGATATCATTGAGATCTTTTTCTGTCCTAAAAGTATATTTGATTTCTTGAAATGTTTTATGTTATATTTTAGAATTTTTTCTGCCTAATTTTTAATAAAACAATTTAACATGCTAGTTATTCTTTGATGCTATATACAAGGGTTGGTAAAAGTCAAGCTTTAAGGGTTGGTAAAAGTCATATAAAGAAACATTTTTTGTGTAGCAATATGTTGTAGGAAATGAAAAGTGTCGGTAGAAGCAAATGCAAGCAAGCATATGCAGAGACCCTACCAGAAAAGTAGCATCTGTCAGATTTCTATTGGCTCTGATAAAAATTTCATTGCAAAACTTTCAGTTGCCACTGCAATTGTTTATGGAAAACCTGACATCTGCGAAAGAATTTATGCTAATTACTTGCTTGATGGTATTAACTTGAATCGATGTTGGTGGTGGCACATTTGTGCACTTATTGAAATTTATGTAAATAAAGAACTTTCTCTTCATTTTCTTATCATTTCTTGTTTTTCCCTTTGAAGCTTTTCATTTTTAACCTCATATTGCTGTACAAAAAGTGCTTCTTTATACGGATTTTATACATCCTTAAAGTTTAGCTCAGAAAATCGAGGACATCCTGTATATGTAGTTCAGTTTATTAGCATAATTAATGTAAGCAGGCATATTCATGTCAGTGTGACAAAAATATCAGATATGAAGAGTTGCAATTACTATTACATGTAAAACAGTTACAAATATGGCTTCGATGACAAAATATAAATTCTGTTGATAATTTTCACTTTTGAGTTCATTAAGATCATATTTTAGGCAAAAATTAAAATATAACTCACTATATCATTACATCTATGAGCTTGGTTAATCCTTTAATTACAAAATATATGAAAGAATTGCATATTATTTAAATGGTTGAAAATTGTATCTGAGAGAATTTATTTTCCTCATATGCTTATCTGCCATCAGTTTTATTCTTATTAGTATTAATATAAAGTAATTTTTAAAATGCATTAGTATTACTTATAATTTAAATATGAAAGCTTGGTTGCTGATGTAAATGTTTGTTTGCTTATTCTTCATACTTTTTTTAAAATTTCATAACCAAATTTTTATTTAAAAAATTATCGAAGTTGGAATTAAATATCAATATGTCAAACCTCCAATTTGTGTTGAGCAGAGAACTCTGAATGTTGTTGTTTTGTTTTTTCATTAGTAATAGCGAGATTAGTAGTGAGACTCTCAATTTCTTTATGCAGTTTTGGTCTGAGATAATTTTTATTTGAAGAAAAAATACTTTCCAAACTTGGAAAAACTTGTCTCGGATAATTTCTCATACTTATTTTTGAAATCATTATTTTTGTCGTATTTGCATTCAGTGTCTAATTAAATTCACCTTTGTAACTTGTCATTTTACATGTATTTTGAATATTAAATTTTTAGATTATTTATTTTAGAACTGTCTTATGTATTTAAAATATCAAATTTAAAAATCATGTACATTTTTTTAACCCCCCTGAAAGATTTTTATTTACTAAAATGATACTTTCGTATTTGACTAGGTTGTTCAAGCTGGTAAAATTACTGTGGAAAACTCTGACTATATTCCAGGCTCTGTTTTACCTACAAATGAAACAGTAGCTTCAGGTAATGTAACTTGAATGACCTTAACAACAGGTCTAAATTTGGAAATTTATGATACAGAACATTCCATGACCATTCTTGCCAGATTAGAAACAATGTTGTCTTGCTTGCTAAATTGAGGTTCTTTTTTTCGTTGTTGTGTTAAATCATCTTAAATAGGAAAGGCAGTTGAAAGACCCTCAAAGATTACTTGCTTGAAGTCACATTTATGATTGAAGTAACCTTTTGCATATTAATAAAAGCAATATTACTCAGGGTTTTAGCTATCTTATTTATGCATAAAGCTGTATGTTTATATAATTAATTTAAAAATTCCTAACAATATCCTCCCTGGGCAGAGGGAAATAAATAACTAATATATTGACTATGCTTCATTTTTTACAGATGCCATTCCAAAATATAAAATGTCTGGAAAGAAAACATGAAATATTAATTAACTAGATAGTATTTAATTACTTTGTAACTGAAATCTGGGTGATATCCAGTTATCTTCAAAATCAGAAAGTAAAGTTTTTATACTGTGTACAGTGAATATTCATTCATTGTTGTTGAAAATAATTTATTTTACAAAATTTTAACATATATTTAATCATTGAAAATACGACAAACAAAACACACACAACACTGAAACGTCTAACAGAATTCTGTACTATGCAGCTAACTTTGCGCTGGTAACAAACTTCCCTTTAAAAAATAAGGATTATCCGATGGTTTATCAGCATCTAACAGCAAGGAAAATGGATGAACCTTACTAGAAACCATGTTAATTTTGCAAAACACAGCATTTTGTTCTACACTTCAGTTAGCAACAATATATTCAATCACTTAAATACATATTTCATACATTTATCCATGCCCAGAAGTTTAGTTTGTAGATAGTTAGAATATATAATTGCTTCAATAAGATTTGGTAAAACTTTAATCAGTTAAGAAACTTTTTTTGTATTTCCTCCTAATTTTTGACAAACGATTTAGAGCATTGATTTTTTGACCCACCCTTTTGGAAAATCCATTATAATGATACGTGTTATGAAGTTTTGAACAGAATAGCTAATTATGTCAAAACATTCATCAATTTTAAATTAGCATTTTTTCTTTCTTTTATCATTATTATTATCCAAAGAAGCATGTAGGCATATATATTTCCCACAAAACTGCATGGAATATTATATTCCTCATGTTCTTGTTTTCTTTGTAAATGTTATATATGTTAACTTTATAATTGCTTTAAATATTATATATATAAATTTTGGTCAATTTCAATCAGTGTAGTAAAAAGTTTGAATATATTGAATGAAAATTAAAGTGGTTAAAGAATAAAGTAACCAATGTGGCTATCTTTTTGAAACTGTAGACATATCAATTTGTCGGGAAATATAAGGATAGGAATGAAACTTGAAGGCTTTTGGAACACAATTATAATGACTGCTGTTTTATAAATGAAGTAAAAATGTATGAAATATCTTGTATGATTTCCAGGAATTAAAACTGATTAAGTATTATTTGCTGAAATTGCTATTTACTGAAATACAGCCAACATCAAATGACATTTGTACTGCAGAAACTATTGATCTTTGTTTATAGATGCACATAATTATGTTGCGACGATTTAATAATTACTATAGATATATGGTGATAAACCTGCTTGGGTGATTCAGAAGTTGAAAGTTGTTGGCTCATTTTTGGTTCATATTATCTGACCTTAATTTAAAAATAAAAGGTTTTTTTTGTGTGTGTGTGTGTTGCATCTTAATAATATTTTTGCATAATTCATTCTGCTGCTAAAATATCAATGCTGATATGTAATGTGTGTTATTATATATAGAAACCCTGTGCATTTTTGCTTTTGAGTCAATTGACCTTAGAGAATAGATGTTTATTTTTTAATAAAAAAATTTATAAAAGCATGACACAATTCTCAAAATGAAATGAAATGGTATAACTCAAAAAAGAAAACGAATATCAAAATTTAAAGTAAAAAAGAAAATTTTTTAGAAAAACGCGCCTAATATAGAACTACGGAAATAACACTTTTCTTGCTCACTGTGTATGACCCCTTTGCAGAGTAAAATCGCCCATAAAGGAGAGGTGCGAGATTTGAAATAAACAATACTGCCTAGTGTGTTGGCGTTTTTTCTAGTTTAACTTATGTGTTATCAATTGTTTAAGTAATTCGTAACTTTTTCGTAATTGCCATATTTTTTCATTAAATGTTACAGCTAGTCAAATTGAAATATTTCCTTATTGTTTTCAAGACAGTGGTGCATTATAATCAGTTTTGAATTTTATGCTCATAACTCAAACTAGTATTCCTAAATGTCCGTTTTTGCTGTATTCTTGTATACTTTCATTTAGTGTGTTTACAACATATATTTTTTAAACAGCTCTTGGACAAATTGTAGATAACACGGCAATGTTTGGAGATTTTCAATTAAAGCTGCCCGATATAACTGACCGGATAATGAAAAATCACCCTGAATGGCTAGTACTCATCAAATGGGCAATTGGATTTTCTAATTCAACTGGAATTTTCGATCCGAAAACAACCGAAATGATCGATTTGGTTTGTTCAAATTTTTATATTTTCATTAAATTTATCATTTTCAGTTTGTATTTAAAAACATTCTGACAGACAATTTACTTTTTTAATGATATATTATTTATATCTATTATCTGAAATATTTTAAATCTGTTTTTTTATTATTACATATTTAACTAAGCCTTTTTTCTCTGTTGGTCATGAGTTGAAATCTTAAAAGCTTTTGTTGATATCTTGGCTTCAAGTGCGTTTGTTGCTCTTGTTTGACTGTGAGATTAAAATGTTTTTCTTTCATTTTAAAATTAAATTGTAAAAATACGACTGAGCTGATTTAAGATTTCGAATAAAGGAAATCATGAACTATTATTTGTTTTAAAGAAAAGAGACACACTGAGCTGTAGAATTCGTTTAAGAAAGAAATGGTTATTATTAAAATTACCTTATGTGATTTGAAAGTCTTGACTGAAGACATTACTGTAGATTGCTGAAAGCTGCCTTAGTTGAAATTTTGTCCTTGTGAATGTTTTAGTATTTGGTTTACTTAGATTTTCTTTATATATATAGATTTTCCTTATATATATATATATATATATATATATATATATATATATATATATATAATATGTCTTATATACTGAACTAACTTCTGTTTAAAAATTGTAATCATACAATATATTTAGCTCAATTTATAAGTTGTAGTTTAAATTTACTTTTTTGATTAATGGGGTGGAAATGTAAAAAAATCGTCAATTTGCTGCCTCTCAAAATATTGAGATAAAGTGTTAAAATCATATTTTTAGCAAGTTTTTTTAACATTTATATTCATTATAGATTTGTACGTTTGTCTTTCTCTTTTGCTTTGGTTTTGAATATCGACTTATATATTTGTGTTGCTACTATCATTTTTAACATATATTTTATTTCATTATTATTATTTTTTTTTTGTTAAACCTTTTTTCCATTTATTTCATTTTTTTTTCTTTAGCTATTGAAAGAAAGAAATTTCTTGATTTTTTTTTGAAATTATTCATGAATCAAATGTGTGATTTTTTACATAATTTATGAAAAGCTCAAAAAAGTCATGATCATCAACACATTGTTCTTTTTGTTGCCATACTTTGCTAAATTTAACCATTTTTCAGTTGTGCCAAGAAATGAATCTTATTGAAAGAAAAGAAAATTTCTTTAACCCATATCGTAAATATGAACAACAAGTAAGTTGTTTTTATTATGTGTTCTCATTTATAATTAATTTTTATATTATCAAAGTTTACAAAATTGGTTTAAAAGTTTTGTTTGTATTCTGTGTTATTGTCTGAAACCATCTGTGCTCTATTTTTAAATGTTTCAAAATTAATAAGTTATGCTATTTTTATTTAAAGTTTAGAAGAATGGTTATTTCTTTGTCTTAATGTTTAGGCCATTTAATTTTATGAATCTCATTAATATTTTTTAAAAATTCTTGATAACTGGATTTAAAAATTAAAATTGCTGTACGTAAAAATTACTGTATATATTTAAAAATGTCTTGGTTTCCATATGTAACTACATATTCCAATATATATGTAATATATTTCATATTAATTTAGAATTGAAAGAAAGTTGCTGAGTTATAGCTAAAAGAAGAAAATACATATTGAATTTTTAATTTCATTTTATTCCATCTCAATAAGTATGCTGCACAGCATAACAGCAAAAGAATGATTGCAAAGCACAAAATGATTTGAACATTTATTTCTTGTTTTATATTAAAGGATATTCTAATAAATCACACACATGTAGATTTCTGACATGAATTCTGATATATTTGATCTTGGCAATCGAAACAGGATTATTTTATAAGAATCTATTTTATATAAGGGATTTATTACTCATCAAAGGAATCCTCTAAAAGAATATTTACACCATTGATTTATTATTCATTCGACTCAATTATGCATTACCTTTATAATACGTTATTTGATTTATTAATGGTTCAGGAAATAACATTTTAGAAGGAAGTTACTATGAGCTAAATTGAGACAAAACTTTGAGAATTAATTACATTTAAAATCAAGGGTTTAAAATATCATTACACACACACACACACACACACATATATAGTTAAGAGTTATACACTTGTCTAGTGATTCTAGACAATAAATTTTAACTTAAAAAATCTAAACAAATTTAACTTTTTTCTGGATATATTTTTTAAATTTCTCAACAAAAGCTCTGCTCTTTATAAATATGTATAAAGAATGCAAGAAAGGAAATTTGTAAGTTGGAAGCTAAATTGTTTAATTATTAATAATATTTAAATTTAAAAAGTTATCTGAAATGCATTTACCCTTGTGATAGGAAAAGGTTAGTAATATTTAATAATTTGAATTCTTTAACATTAATTCAAAAAGTATAAAAAATTGCAATTATACAAATAGAAATTACTATACAGAGTAGCATTAGTCTTGTTATGAAACATTTACGTCTTTTGCTCGTAAATTAATTTCTATTAAAAGTTGTCATGAAATTGTAATTCTTATCTAGGCTTATAATAAATCTGAATTAACTTTAAAGCATGTTATTAAATAATATTTGAAAATATTCTATATATATTTTTTCACATTTACTTAAGCAACATTTGCTGTTATAAATGTTTTTCATTGTTAAAATAAAAATGTCATGTTTTATTTTATTTTCTAAATTTTCGCAGAAGGTTCATTACTGATTAGTATATCTAATAATAGAATATTTTACTCAATAAAATAACTTAATGAATGACTAGAATGATCAATGTATAATGTAATTAAAATTTCTAATAGCAATCCAGTATTTCTTTCTTTTCATATGCATAAAACTAATTAATATCAAAAATAATGCTGTTATATACCAGAATTAGCTCACAGCAATTGGTAGATATATGAGAAATATGTTATTTAATGTTGCATTAATTTATCGATTCTTATGGCAGTAATTTTTGAAAAGTAGAACAATAATGAAAATAGTTGCTAAAGTTTAGTTCTAAGTAAAGAATTTTAAACGTTGGCTTCAATCTTTAAGATATTAAAATAAATTGGATTTAGAAAATTGAGATGTAATGGGCGAATTCAGCGTTTTAAATTCATAACTAGTTGATCATAAGAAACATTTTATGTGTTTAATTTAATCGTTGGAAAGGGCATAGTTGCACTGAACAATCAAAATTAATTTTGATCTTTTATCTACGAATATTTAAATTTCTTGTCTCCATGAAAACCATCCTGATATTAAATCTGAATTAACTTTAAAACATGGAAGGATTTTCTTCAATTTTACGATGCATCTGCAAGCAACAATTGACGAACGGATTGATTGCTCTCATAGAAACCAATCTTTCCATCGTAGGGAGCAAATATCCTTCATTTCTTTTCATGTGTTTTTCAGTGGCTTCACTGGTATCTGACCATAACCTGGTTTGTTATAGCCTCTGTATAAAGAAGAAACCATATGGTATATTTGACCATGAATCCTATAACAATATGGTTCTGTTCCTGGAGGAGGTTTATTTTGAACTCCCATGGCAGCAAAAGCTGAATGCTTTCGATAGTTTCTTCCTTCGATTTAATTACTGATTGGTAAGGCTTTCAATATTTCCGGTGGATTCAACAGATGTTCCAAAACATATTTATATTTAATCATAACATTTCGTGTATTTTCCAATTGAATTGACTTCTTTTCCCCCATACTGTGCATGGCAAAAAAGAACAGAGTTCTAACATAGTCTTACTACTATGCTCCTGTATTTCGAAAACTCCGCCTCTTACACATAAACGTTTAACTGTATCTCGTTCATCGTATGAACGAGTGGATTTTCTTATGAACGATTTTTGAGCTTTGTGATTTGATGTGTCTTCTCTTTTTCGACGATTTCGTTTTAAAATCGGGGTGGCACAGCTTAAAACATTCGTAAAAAATTTTGACCGTTTTTTTTACAGTTCATTTTTTGCATAAAGAAATTTTTCAAACTGATGCAAGAATAGAGTTCGCTTAAACTCTCCTCAAACCGCGTGTTGATTTCCCCGGACTAGGTCAAAGTGTTGCCAAACGGTGATTAACATATTCAGCTTGGTTTTGTTTGTCCTTCGACTTTTGAAAGAGTATATATATATATATATATATATATATATATATATATATATATTTATAGGTTTTTTTTTTTTTTTTTTTTTTTTGTATTTTGATCGCATTTAAGGCATTGGCGTGAGAAATGTCGAATAAATCTTGTAAAGCCATTTTCCAATTTTCATTCATTAATTGGACTTGTAACAGTTTAAGATACAAAACATTGGCAGCAAAACTTCTTAGAACAATAATTAATTCAAAATGATTTGCTTGAATATAATTCAAACTCGAATATAACAGATATTTTTATATTTGCTTCAGGTATGAACATTCCTGTCTCAACGTAAAAATGCCTGTGATTGGAACTAATATTGGACTGAAGAGAGACATCAAGGCAAGGGAGTGGGAGGGGAGGGGGGCTGTGTTCTCCTGTATTCATCTTTTTATTATTGATTTTTATTAGTTTGATTTGAAAAAAAAATTTTGGAAAACAATTCTTTTTTCAAAGCTTTAAAGTGGTTAACATATTTTTGAAATTTGAAATTTTTAGGAATATATTTGAGTTTATAGGACAACATGGAAGAGTGTCCCATTAAAATTTCAAAATGTGAATTTTAAGAAGCACTCTACTCCCCCATCTTTGTTGCAATTTTCTTCACTACAGTCATATAAATTGGCAAATTGACATTTTATAAATCATTGACTATGTTATTTTCTTAAACATAGCTTTTAAGTATACATAATTGGTGCTTGTTTTTAAAAAAAATTCTGCAAAAAAATGTTTATATGTATTTAGTAAGTCATATTATACCGGAAAAATAGAATAGAAATTGAAAAAAGTCCTTAATTAAAATAGAATTTTAATTAAGGACTTCAAAATTTATTTTAAATCTAAAGCTTAAATAGTTAATCTAAAGTCAAGAAACTATTTCATATGAATGTCTATTTTTTGTGTGTGTGTTTTAATGCCTTTGTGTTAATATGTATTAAAATGCCAGACCAAAAAAAGGCCTTTATCTTTTGATATTCAGTCAATGTAATGATTTTTGCAGTTAATCTCTTGTTATGGAAATATGCTTAACTTTATTATTAGAAATTTTAAAAAACAACATTTTTAAAAATCAATCCTTGACATTTCAACTGAGATTATTATTGCGTATAAATTATTAATTTACTATAATTTACATGTTAATAATTACATCCTAAAACAAAATCCATCTAATCTGCTCTATTCTTAATTTTAGGTACCTAAACCAAGTGCTAATAATTTTCAACCAAAGCCAAAAAAGGTAAATATCAAGAAAGGACCACGAATGTCTAAACCAAGGCATACAGAATTGTAAATTAATATGGAAAGGAAGAATGTGTTTTTTTTTATAAGTGCCAATTTTGAAGACATCAAAAGGATATGTGGAACTAGCATTCAAAACATTGAGTATCACAAGTATCCCTGAAGTTTAGATAAGAAAGCATACAATTTTCATTATATCACGATCATATTTAGGGTGTCCACAGAAAGTGGAACAAGAATTTCTTTCCTTTATTATTACAATTAGATATGTACTTCCAATTGCGAAGTTTCAGCAAGTATAGAACCCAAATGAATGAAATCACTATAGTTTCTGTAGAGGTTGATAATGAAAAGTTGCAGAAATTAAATTTTTAGCAAAAAAAAAAAAAAAAAAGTCAACAAGTAAAATATTTTTTCACTCCATTTATGAACACCCAAGTTTTAATTTTTCTATTTTCAAATTTTTCTGCAATATTAAAAGGACCGTTCTTCCATGCCTCCGACTGGTATTCGGGCTATCATTTATTTTCTCTTTCTCGGATGATATACATGTCACAAAAGGTAATATGTATATTATCCTGAAATTCATTTGCATAATAATGCATTTAGTACCTTTCATTAAATTTTGAAAAATGGTAAAATTATGCAAACATTACTTGAAATACTTTACTAATTTAAAATAAACATCTTTGGATTTCTCACAAAGCTGCATTTTTCTACCGATTCTTAAATCACTTATAATATCCATACAGGCTTCTTGAATTCGTCGGAAAGGATCTGCTATGTTTTCTCGAAATATGTTAAACACAGAAGTACATAAATAGCTATAAATAAAGGTCAACAGGCATCAGATCAGTTGATATAAGAAATAATTCAACAGATCCTTGTAAGCTAGTCTGTTTACCATGGAATTCAGCTTACAACCATCTTCTTACATCTGACATGGTAAAGAGGAGCACCATGTAGTTGCGATTACATCTGCGTTGTTAGGGGAAACCAGGGCTTTATGGCACCAGAAGTAAGTTGGCCCTCGGCTAATAGCGCAGTTTTAAGCCACTAAATGGCAATAGAAGTGGGAATGGAATGAACATGAAGTATGACTTGACTTAATATATTCAGAAATTTTTAGTCAGTTTGATACAGACCAGCAGACTATAAAAGTTAAATTGCTATTTTTTGCTTGAAAAGTAATTATTTACCAGTCGCTGGATTTTGTTCTAGATTGTACAATATTTAGAAATAGAATGTATTGTGTGTTTTATTTATTATTTTGACAATCATAAGAATATATCTTGTAATTAATTTAATTTTTCTGGGGGGAAAATAGAATCAAAATCAAGGTAGCATGTCGGGACACGTTGGCACCAGCAGAGAAGGTTGATTATAGCTAAGAGATCAATTACATCAGGATCCCCTGGTGGGACACTGAGCTAGAGAAACAAAGAAAATTGACCAAAGTTTTGCAGCATACATACCTGCGATGTGAAGATACTGAAGAGAGAATGAAGAGACAAATGAACGAAAAGCTAAAAACAACAGTTATATCTTCGGATGTAGCTGGAGCATTTGATTCAGTATGAAGGGAAAGCATTTTATATGCCTTTATAAAAATGAATTGCCCGAGCAACCTTTTTGAAGTGATTAAAGATTACTTAAGTGAAAGACAATATATTTACCATGATGGAGAGAATAATTGCGAATTTATAATTGTTAAAGTGTCACTGGGCTCATACAGCTGGCTGTTATTTTGGAACTTTGTTATGAGTTCTGCGTATAAGATCAATCTTTGGGAGAACTCCTGTATTTCCAAAGATTTGGAAGAATGCAGGAAAATAAATGCATTTGTGGAGGAATCCGAACTGTTTACCACTATTTAAAGGAATGCATAGAAATCTCGGAACTAAGAAAGAATCTGAAAGTTAAAAATTATGATTTGAGTTCGATACTTATGGTACCAGGCAATCATAAAATTCTGAAGGACATGTCAAAAATTTACAATTTTTTGACCAACTATTTGAAAATGTTCGGATTTCTGTTGTTGTGAAACGAGATTTTGGGGAAATATTTAGAATTTCGCAGTGATTTTCTTAAAGTGAAGGCCACTTCCTAGTTTAATTGGAAGATGAAAAGGAAGGAATTATTGACCACTATCTGGCCAGTTAATTCAAAGAGAATGTTAGCTTGACAAATCTGTCAATGTAAGAATGGACAATGCTAAACTTAGTAGTCGACCACAAAAAATCCTGTCGATACTCCTACGTTCATTTGTGGCGGGGGGAGGGGTCGGCTATACACAAGGAGAACAGGTTGACCTCGTGTTGTGAACAATGTCAATGACTTATATATAATTCAAAGTCATGGTTAGAGACAGAAAGCCGACGATGTATCGGTCTTCAACTCCGTGGACTCTTTGAAGCAATAAACGCGATATTTCATTAAGAAATGTATTCAAAGACTGCTAAAAATTCTGAATACCTTGTTTTCCCTAAAGCGTAACCGATTTGCTCTTTCATTAAAACGGAAAGTTAATAAAAGGAAAATCAATAAGTGATGGAGAACTGTTTCGGCTTATTTTTAAAAGTAAACTCTTCCTTATCCGTTAGAAAATCTAAATCAATGAATCATAATCGGGCTACCTCATATAATAAAACAAACGTTGCTGCATTTTTTTTAACGCAGTTTGATGACAAATACAGTTTCAGACTTGTGGAATATAGATCAGATTCAGGCATATGGAATATGGGTCAGACATATTCCATAGCTAATGCCCTCCTAACGGCTACCACCGAAAGCTATATAACAGCCGATTTTATGTTGTGTGTTGTGACTAATGGCACTTGCCGTGGACAAGCTGCCGCTGATACGATCAGCAGATTGCAAACCTAAGAAATGAGTCTTTTTATAGCGATATTTCATTAAGAAATGTATTCAAAGACTACTACTAGTAGCGCCATCTAGGGCCAAGAGTACGACTTAGCTACAAACACGTCACAACACTTTTTAGGGGGCGGACTACATTCATTCATACATCTCAGATCGTAATTTAGACCTGGAACAGAGAACGATTACCTCTGACTCTCTACCCCCAGCGATATTACTCTCGATATGGAGGACTTTGCGACCACGAACAGATTTAACGAGTGCCAATCGCCACACACTCGGGGAATCTTTTGGCCGGTTAGCTTCGAACCCGTAACCTAAGGAGTACGAGTCCAACACTCTACCAACCAGGCCATCCCGGCCTGCCGATTTTATAGTTGCTGGAATAAGTCCACTAAACCCTGACATATTTTCCGTTTCAGAAGTTCTTCCAAGTTAAGTATTGAAACATCTTTAAGCCAATCTAATATATATACTTTATTCGAATTTTGGTTGGATTTGTTCTAATCTGATACCTACTGATTCCAACAGAACTTCCACAGAAGAGTTTGAAAGAAATGCCACTCAACTACTGCAGGTGTGTTATCAACCCCAAATCCTGAGGGTTTGATCCCAACTCTGTTTCACCATTGGGAGAAATATGGCCATTATCAAAGGCTAACACACACATGCACACAAAAGAAAGAAGGAAGGAAATAGGCAGTATTTTATTTTGACACATACCTCCTAAAAGATGCACTTCGGGCAAGAAACAAGCCGTTACGATAAAAAGATTAAAAACAATGTAAAAACCAAGACAAAAACCGTACACAATAAAAAAAAATGAAGGCAAGCTAAACAATAAAAAAAAGTGGGAAAAGATGAAATGCATAGAAAGAAAATGAAATTCAGGAGGCAAATCTTTTGTTCTTAGAATGAAGAAGATGAAAGGGTGTTTACCGATGATGAAGAAGATATTGATATCAATTATGATTTGATTGATGTCTAACAGTGTGGTATCACAACTTTCTTTATATTAATGAAACTATTATTTAAAGATTTCAAAAAAAATGCAAACTTTTTCGGGGCTAAAGTTTTAAGCCAAAAGAGCCCCTAAGAATGGAAGGCGAGCTTCCTTAAGAAAAGTTCTAAAAGCAAGAATGCGTTTATTTTACCCAATAAAGCTGAAATAGCAGTTGTTTCAAGTGCTGATTGTAAATGGTTCAGGCTCTTCTTTTGGACTTTGGAGTAACAAAGAGACAAAAAAACAATTGCGATTTGAAGTCTATCTCAGTTCGTTGTATCTTGATTCAATGTTTCTAAATTTGAAAAAGAAAGTGTAATTTTTAGTTAAATTCAATCATTTAAACTTCAGATTAATAAAAAATTCCTACTACAGTATAATTAAGAAAAGTACAAATATATAATGCCAACCCTTCCCGCATATGGTACCAACGTACCCCGACCACGGGGTAGGTTGACACTGATGGAGGTAGCTAGCTCGCTCTTTCAACTCGACATGGTTGTCTTATTTTTTTAGCAAAAAATTTATTAATTTCGTTTTATATGAGCCTAAGAATGTATTGAAATACATATCAGATTATTAATCATTACCAAAAGAAAAAAAAATCGCAATCAAATTTGGTGTCAATTAACCCCGGTCTTCCCTACTGTTAAAGGCCAAACAGTTCGAACATAATGCCTTATAAGAATGACTTAATATGTCAGTCACCATTTCTCATACTGATGTGCAAAATATGGTGAATTAAAAAAAAAATTCTAAAAATACCAAATTATGCATTTATAGAAAATTGCTATAGATAATGAGTCACTTGTATAAAGAATGGATTTTTTCCTTATTTGATTATTTTTTAATGATTGATGCCTCATACTTGATTAAAGGGACGCTTGTCTGTTTTAAATTACATTCCTGTGGAAAGAATATTTTGTTTCCACCTGAAGTAGGCCTTAGTTGTAAATCTTTTAGACACTGATCATGATCTTATAGCTGTTCATGAATGCTGTATTCAAGGACAGCTGTGAGATGGAGGCAATTATTAAAATGAAGTCTGCATTGTCATTTTGTTGGAATGATGATTACTAGCATGTATGTAAATTCAAAAATAAAGCAGCCATATTGTCAATTTCTACGTCTAATCCTCCCCAGAGAAGTAATCATATAATTTACATTGGCTAGATTATTCTGCAACTAAAAAAATTTTAAGATGCTGGAAACTCAGAAAACGGCGTTGCTCTTCTAAAATTAATTCAGCATTGCAATTGCATATAAATATAAATCATCAACATTTGAAAGCGTTCTCTTTTTTGAAATATATCATTCTTTTGGAAAACTTAGTATCACACATACAATTGCAAGCAAAGAATTTTCCTGTTCTGTATTCCACCACTCTTCCCAAATATTTTAAATGTTCGTTTTATGAAATTTCGCATTTAATGAGTGCTTTCATTGGAATTTGAATATAATAAATGTTTTCGTCTAAATTTGCGATAAGCCTCTATGGCTAGTGAAGGTCGCGGTACGAACCTGCGACGTTTGGGCCAGTAGCCGAGTATCATACCGATCAAGCAAAAGGGACCCTTCAGCTCGAAGGATATTATTTGGCTTATAAGGATGACGCTACACCTCCTTCTCTAAATTTTAAAATAAGCATATGTCTACAAATTTTGTAGGTAGAAGCGGGTATCTCTTTGCATAGATGAATGTTAGAGTAATAGTTAGTAATTGACACTCAAAAAATGTTTGGGCCGTATGAAAATTTAATTTTCGTGATTTTTTATTACAAACCTCTATAGAAACTAAAGTGTTTTCATGGAGTTTTTTTTAACCTCGTTTAAAGAAACTTTGTCATTGTAATAGTTAAGGAATAAATGATTGTTCCACATATTTGAGCATCCTATATATGCATCTGTTGTATATACTTTCATTGAGATCAAATATTTACAATCATGACTAATCCTCTTTTATTCATTCAATGATTACAGAAGAATTATGTGAGTGCAACCATTTTTACAAATGAGATGCTTTGAAATTATATAATTGATTTATGAAATGAACTAATTTTTTTTCTTCTTAGAACTGAATTTTCTACTTTGTGTATTGTCCTTCACACCTACCATCGGTTGGGGGTTGGTTATCCTCCTACCGATGACGGGACCTGCTTCCTACGGGAAGAGTGCACCAGTGTGGTTTGTCACTGTGGCCGGTGATGGACCTTAATTCCCGCTAAAATTGTTGGGCGTCCAGTCATTCAGATTTTTTTCATTCAACTTCGGGCGAGTTGAAGTAGCTGTTTGTTGTTACCTTGCATTACCCCACCACCATCAGGAGCACCATAGATATAGAAGTGAGAAGATTGGTTGTATGGTAATTGCTTCTTGCTTTCCTGAAAGGCAAAGTAATTGCGTGATATCAAGTTACTTCCACGCCGATGACAAAATACGCCTGCCTCATGAGAAAGTGTACAACTCATGTCATTGTACCATATCATGGCCCATAGAATTCAATCATAGTTCCAACCAGAATGCTGTTGTGACAATTGTCATTCAGACTACTCTGGATGCTACAGCAGACATCGGTAACTTCTTTGCAGTTATCAACTATAAAAAAAAATGTACTGAAATGTCCTTACTTGTAGTATCCATGATATAAAAAAAAGTAGGAAAATGGCTAAGTATCTGCTGGCTTTTGTCGATTAATGATGAACGTTTTGCCAGAGTTCCTTCTGTCAGAATTATTTAATTTAGTGAATGATTTAAAACAAGTCGGTTCTTTGGAAGGAAATGAGTGCAGCCAACAGATTTACGAATGAGACATCAAGGGAAAAAACATTTATCTTGTATTATCCTTCTATCCACCAAAGTAGCTGATTATGCTAAATGGTATCTGAAAATGAGATATTTGTACTTGTGAAAATATTTCTAATCCATATCTGGTTGTGCATATTTGCTGAAAAACAAGGATTTGCCATGAAATACTGAATAACGTCTTTAAAGCTGTATTTCTCATTTGGAAATTAGGTTGATAATGTTGGGTCATATTCAGTTACATTATTACTAATGAGCAGATAATTTTATTTTTCCTTCGTTTCTCATGGCTGACAGGAGGTCTATTATTAAACCTCTTTTGCACAACCATAGCAATGTTCACTAATCCTTGATTTCAAGAACTTTTTCGATCCACTTCTTATCTGCAGAGGTTTGAGGAATTTTTAAGCTGATATTATGTGTAGAAGATTGAAATTTTCCTGTAAGATGATGTTTGATTAAAATAAATTACTGAAAATGCATAATCTGCTTTCTTTATCCAGTTCTAACACCTATTCATAATACAATACTGTGCGAATTAATTGGGACAAACACACACATTTTTAGAAATGCTGTTTAATTATATACGTTAACTTACATGCGCGGTACAGTAATCTATGTCCTCCTCTGGCTTGAATGAGAATCTTGACACGGTTTGTCGGGGATTCCACTAAATTAGAACATAAAATTTTGATCTTGTCATCTAGAAACACACTTTTATAGCATTCTCAATCATTTTTCTCTTTGTTGAGCAGTCCATTTTACTCACACGTGTCTTTACAATGTTCTACGAATTTTCGAAAGGATTTACTTCAGAAGAATTACCAGGCCAATCTAAAACCGTTATTTTCAGTTTTTGAAAAAAAATTCGTTATTAGCTTAGAAGTATGGCATTGGGCAAGATCTTGAGAGATACCACCTAAAGTTCGCATTATCATAGGCACAATTTTATTTTCAATTATAAAATTTATTTTTTAGAATTCATCATTCTTTCAACTGATGCTAAGCTGCGCCAGGTCTTTCAGAAGTAAAATAACCCCAAAACACCTGTTTCTCAATGTGCTTAACTTTTTAAATAAGATGTTCCCTGATGAGTTTTCCGCCCGACAAATCTTGGTAAAAAAACCTTTGCACAAGAAAATACGTTTCATCCCAGAATACAATCTTGTGCAGTCCAGGGTTGATATTTTCTGGCCCAATCCAAACATTTTTTCATCAATGCAGGTGTTAATAACTGTTTTCCGATTGGTTTCCTTGCAAATCTCCCATGCAATAAGCTTTCGTCGAACTGTCGATGAATCTACGCTCACACCAGTAACTAATAATTATCTCTGAAAATCTCTACATGTTTTGTAAGGATGCATTGTACTATTTTGTACAAGAAATTGGTCTGTTCGAGGTTTGATCTTGCGTTTGCGTCCACATTTTTTTCTCGTTTTAGAGACACTGTCCCAAAATTCTTTTGCCGATTAATAATCCTAGAAACATTGGCTTTTCCAATCTTAACTGCTGCAGCAATATCCATCACTGTCATAGAAGTATGCTGAATAAGCGTAACAATTCTAGTGCTTTTCCTGGGAGTGATATTCATTTTTTTAAATGCATGTCATAAGGCGACAATTCCCACAAGCGCTCACTTCTTACAGCAACTGAAGGTGAAAATTTTCGTGGACAAATCAGTTTAGACTAGTCAAGGGTGTGTTTTAAGACAATGCAGTTCAAACCAGTGTGAGGCAGAAAATCTCCGAGAAAGGAACAATATGTCTAAAACATAATTTTGTCCCAATTAATTCGCATAATACTTTATTTCAAATTTCATGAAACATAAATGATATTGAACCTGTTGTGTCTCGACTTAGCTCAATAGGACTGCTTAATTCGCATTCATATTTTTATTATAAGTGCATCCAACCGAATGATATTCACAGGAACACGAAGTAAGCAGTAGGTGGCAAGTAAAATCAAAAATTGGATATTTAATTCATTAAGAACTTATTCTTTTAGATATGTGAATCAAAACTGAAGTTAAAATTCGACATAAATTACTAAAAAAGTGTGATATTTCTCAATTCTCTTTAAAACATTTCAATTAAAAAAGTCTCAAAACTTTTTACTCATTTCGATTCTCCTGAAATTATGTAATTTTTTGAAATAGTTATAGGCATTTGTCCAATCTTATTCATGTTCGATTCTGTTACTGTCTGACAATTAAGCCACCTGCACACTGCCGAACCAGATTACAGTGGTGTATGGCTCGATCAAGTTGGAATGAGGCCGACTGGGGACATATACTCTTTAGCGACGAATCCCGCTTCCAACTGTGTCCTGATGATCACCGAAGACATGTTGGGAGACACTTAGAGCAGATGGTTTCACTATTGCACCTCACACTGGCCCTCAACAAAGCATTATGGCCTGGGTGCCATCCCCTTTGTTAGCCGGACTCCTTTGGTCGTCATTAGAGGTAGAGTTACAGCACAGCGGCTCGTCGACGACATCCTAAGACCTGTTTTGCTTCTACTGGTTATTCAGCAGGGCAATGCCACACCACATAGAGTACGTGTTGCCGGCTTGCCAAGCACTTCCTTAGTCTGCCCGATCGCTTTCCCATCGCAGTTAATCACTACAAGTTCAGGAATACAATTTATTGATCTACCTATCAAGAAATGTACAGGTTTCAATACCTCAAAATTATCAAAATCATTGGAAATCGAAGTTAAAGGTCTAGAGTTTAAGATACCTTCCACCTGGATAACCACGGTCTCGAACTCCTCATATGCGAATCGTGATCTTCCCAGAACTCGCTTAAGGTGACTCGCTTTATGCCCACCTCCCAAAGACCACCCATGTGGGGAGCCCTTGGGGTATAAAATTTCATTCAATGCATTCCTCCGTGAAACATGCAACTAGATTTGATCAGGAAAGTTAAGGGTTTTATAGAATGCTTTTAATTGAGAGATCGCACCCACAAAATTGGAAGCATTATCTGAAAAAATTTTACATTTTCCACCCCTAGCCATGAATCTCTTAAGAGTTGCAATTACTGTATGTGAAGTTAAATCTGAAAGAATCTCAAGGTGGATGACACGAGTAACATAGCATATACAAACCCAAAAATAAATTTTATTCAAATTACCCTTTCTTTGGTTTTTGTAAGTTACGTAATATCGACCTCCCAAGTCCAGACCAGTTACACTAAATGGAGGAGCCATATTTACTCTTTCATGAGGAAGATTGACCATAATTTTAGAAGATGGAATTGGTTTACACTTAAAACAAGTATGAGCATTTTTCCTAGCCAAGTTCCTCCCTCCAAAAGCCCAAAATCTTAATCTTGCAGCATTAAGTAGTCCTTGTAGACCAACATGAAACAATTTCCTATGCAAAGTTGAAAAATAAACTTTACTCAATTTAGAATTTTTAGCTAAAAGAGCTGGATGTTTTTTGGTCATAGGGAACGGAAGCCTTCTCTAGACTTCCCTCAATTCTCAAGACTCCTCTATCATCCTGAAATATATCTAAAGACAATATTGCTTGAAGGGTCGCTTAATTTAAGCCTGCTCTGGTCCTGCTTAATAAGCCATGTTTCTGCATCTTTTACCCCGCTATTATTCAAAGGTCCCTTCCTTTCCCCCTTCGATATAAAGTTGTAAATAAACCTGTAAATGCAAGAAACAATACGTATTATTTTAAAATAATTATTAGAAATTCTATAATTTGGTCGAAAAAGTTAAAGTTCTCGGAACTCAGCTATGAAGTCTCCAGAATTTTCTTAGACATCCTCAGCTCGCAATCAAAGTCATCCCGCTGGGCTGGCTTCTCGATAACAGTGGTTGGATAAGCACTCTGTTGTCGAATCTCTGGTACATACCACCATAGAGAGCTGTCACGAAGCTTCTCAGGAAGTAATCCCCTAAATATAATTTCCACAGGATTCTGTTCTGATGTCACTGGCCGCTGGAACTCATTTGATGAATCTTGGACACTCGATCTGCCACGAACGTCTTTAATTCTCTTGATTCTCGATGTATCCATGAGATCACAATAGTCGAATCCGACCAAAATTTCACTGCTGAAATCTGAAGCTTCAAAGCATCCTGCACTATTTTTATCAATTTAGCGGCAAGAACTGCTCTACACAACTCAAGTCTTGGAATGGAAATCTGTCTCGGCGGCGACACTCGACTTTTACTCGTTACCACTCACTTTAACTTCTCCAAGATCAGATGTAGACTTGAGATAGATCGATGCACCATACGCCTTTTCTGACGAGTCGCTAAATTCATGCAATTCTATGCATTTCGCTGTCTTAACCATAATGCATCTGTCAATAGCGATATCATGAGCAGCTTCTAGGGAGTCGATAAATCGGCGCCATTCTTTTTCTTCCTTTGAAGGAAATTCATCACCCCATCCCAATTCCAGCAACCACAATCTTTGCATAAATATATTTGCCCAAGTTATAATTGGTCCGAGGAGACCCAAAGGATCAAAGATTCTTGCAAAAGTAGACAAGAACATTCGTTTGGTGAATGAAGTTGGCCTATGTTGCTCTATTCTGAAAAGAAAAAGTCTAATCTGGGATTCCAAATGATTCCCAACGCTTTAGTCTCATCAAATATATATATATATAT
>JAOUZG010012691.1:7953408-7998730 GCA_026289955.1 Argiope argentata
CGAACGGTATATCGCTCGGCTACTGGCCCACACGTCGCAGGTTCGTATCGCGACCTTCGCTAGCTACAAAGCGTTGTCCATGCAAATCACACAATTTGGAGGAATATAAAGGCCCTATCACACGGCGAAATTCCGTCAGCACTTTCGTCGGCAAACGACGACGAAAATGACGTCACTTGAGGATTTGCTGTCTGGTAAACCTAAAAACTTATGTTCACGTTATGGTGTATTTATCGCTCTTTATTCGTTTCTACTACTTAATGAATAGTTTTCTATTACTTAGTTTTCTCATTTCATAATTCGTGAGTCTCTAGTCAAGACGTTGCTTGAATTTATAATTAAATCCGGGATAATTTTTTTAAGTGATCCCATTAGCTTTCAATGAATGCAAAAGCCTATGGTAGCAATAATAGATGTAATTTTTTTTTTTAATTCTTGGAATTTGTAGATATGTAAATTACGCAGCCAATGCAATGAAATTTCATTGCTTTAATAAATTACAATTCTATTGACACATTATTGGATTAATTTTAATTGAATAACTTCTGCTTCAAATTTAATTTTTTGAGTGCTTAATACAATGAATATAATAAGGATTGTAAAATGAGACAAGTTGTACATTTATCGAATTTGAAAATGCTTTTCTAGCAATTTTTTCCTTTAAATGCCTTTTTCATTTCTAATAGTATCAATCTTATTGTCATTTATTGTAAATATTTACTGTACCATTCAAATAATTGTAATGTTTTCATTAAAATTAGTAACAATGAATTCTGAAAAATAATAAAACTTTTTAATTATTCTTAGTAACAGTTTTGTAATTATTTTTGCAGTAATAATGACGAGTTAGTAGTAGTTTTTGTAGTAATAATGACAATTGTTACTAATACATCAAAATTAGTAACAATGAATTCTGTAAAATAATAAAACTTTTAAATTATTCTTAGTAACAGTTTGTTATTATTTTGTAATAATAATGACAAGCAAAATTAAAATGCTGCTTCTGTGTTTGTATTTTATAAATTCATAGAAATTTATCTTATCAATATTGAATTTAAAACAAAAATATATTGAAAAGAAAAATGATTTGTGGGTGTGCATTAAATTAAGCTTAAAAGGTGCATAACATCACAAATAGTGCTGAAATTTTAAAATCATTTTTAAATACCTTAAAAGTGCTTATTTTTCTAGAAAAGTGCAAATAAAACAAAAATTGATAGATAAAACAGAAGAGGAGTGCCAATACATTTAAAATAAAATAACTTTTGAAATCTAATGATTTTTGTCTTTATGAAAACTGATATTTGTTGGATCCATCTCGACAAATTTTAGGTTTTGTGTGTGTATATATATATATATATATATATATATATACAAACTACTGTGTCTAGAATAGCAGTACAAATAATTAAAGTTAGGAATTTGAAATATGGCAAGAAATTGATTTGGGGACCTAAAAAATTCACTAAGAACATATTTTTTAAAATTTTAATTAAAAATAAAAACAGGGTTTAAATGTATCACCACCATATCATTGAATAAGAAGTATTTTTTACTCTTTTAAATTTGATTGAATGCTTTTTCCCTCCTTTTTATTTTTAAAAATAATTTTTGAAAATGTATATTAGACTCGATTTGTATTTATCATTCCTTTAAATAATTTTTATTTCCCCACACCAGTTCAAAATTATAAAACAATTCCATTCTAAGGCTATTTCTAATATTATTTATAGTAGTTTTTTACTAATGATAAAAGTATGATCTTTTTATATTTTTGTCAAAACCAAATATGTTTTATATTTCTGCACTATTTAGTCTCACTCATTTCTAAAATTACTCTTTTAAAAAAAGTGTTAAGAGCTGTTTTTTTAAAAAAATCTTTGTGGATTTATTTCCAGAATTTGTGAAAAATAGGAATCATTAAATAATTTTCATTCAATAATAATAATAATCAAAAATAATTTTCCCAAAATATGTTATTGCATTTTTTTTTTTAGTTTTTTCAAAGCTAAAGTATTAACACCTCATTTATTTTTACATAGATATTAAAAAACAGGTTTTTCTTAAATTTTCAAAAAAAAAAAAAAAAAAAAAGCCCTCCACATTACATCAGGAATGAGAAGCAATAAAACATTTGTTTTCTAGTCTGACCATTTCCAAATGTGTGACCATTCTATGCATCTTTCTCAATGCAAATGTATAATCAGAAATATCATTCTAAATGAAATGTTAATTTGTTACATTTAAAAGAAAAAATGTGGAAAAAGAAGCCCGAATTTTATTGTCTATCATACAAAAGGTGATTTAGTTTTTTGTTAATGATCAAAGTATGATAATTTTTTATATTTTTGCCAAAACCAAATATGTTTTAGATGTTCCTGCAATGTTGCAGAAATATAAGTATTAAAATTTAAAATCACTATTATATTTTTCACTCTAACATTGGAGTTAATATTTTTAAATTATATAGAAGCTGTTAAACTATTTAAGGAATTACTATAATCAAAAGATTATAATATTATTTGAATAAATAAAGACTGAATATGGTCAAATATATTTTACAAAAAGAAAACAATTCACATCAGAATTAATATTTGTTTTTTATTTACTTAAAAATATCCTGTTGAATATCTGAAAATTCCATCACAATTTTGAAGATCCTTCTAGAGAACTATTCCCCATACAGTAGTGTCAGTTTTTTTAAAGTGGGGGCAATAATTTGTCCCACAGAATGGGGAAAAGATACCGTAGTTTTACTTCCCTTTTTTCATTCTGTCGAAACTATTTTTAGTATTTAGTAATATGTAACATTAAATGCATGCTTTTTCAGTCGTATAGTAGCGCCAACCGATGTCATTCTTGGCATACTACGTCACAGAAAAGTTTCACATGATTGGTTGATTCTCGTTTGCAAACGATATTTCCGTCACTATCGTGGACATTTTCAAGCCGGTTAGAAAAAGTTGACGATGACGGAAATCTTGCTTGACCGGTTGCCTGCGGGCACAAATCGACAACTGTCGACGAAAGTGCTGACGGTATTTCGCCGTGTGATAGGGCCTTTAGGTAGAAGTTTTTCTTTCAGCCACTTCGAAAAGTTATCGTAGTTCATTTGACCATGATAATCTCCCTTGGCTGTTCCAGACTGAAAGACTAAGCTTGCTCCTTCTATAAAACCATCTTGGTTTCCTGCATGAACAACGATCAAGCGCTTCCCAGCAGTATTTTTAATGACAGCTCCGATCTTGTCGAGCTGCCAACACTTCCCAAATGACAAGTTGCTGTCGATCCAAGTTTCATCTAAATAGATAATAACTCGTTTGCTATCCCTGTATTTTCTAATATCTCTTAAATACCTGTACCTCCATTGTATGATGTCAGGCCTCTCCATTACAATTTTCCTTTTATCTACAGATCGCTTCCATCTAAAGCCAATTTTTTGTAGAACACGTCAAAGTGTTTCCACCTTCCAGGGAAAATTGATCTTTTCCTTAACAGCGGGCAAAAGAGTTCGTAAAGAAGGCACTTCATTTCTGGCATAAAATTCACTGACAGTTTGTCTTATAACACACAAGTCAAAATCATCCAAACTGGTTGAAGAACAAATTAACTTTCCGATGCGTCTTCGTTTCGAGGGTGACTTTACATGGCCAGTATCCTTTATTTCCCGCTTGATACGATTAATGGTTCGAGTCGAAACACCAGTCACTGCCGCAGCTCTTTTGATCGGTGGAGAAAGTGGAATACTTAATTGGTTTTGAGAACATTCATTTTCAAAACATCTCAAAGCATTCAAAACTATTTTCCTTTCTTTGGAAACGATACGATTCCCAGGCATTACAGCAATGATGTTTAGATAGATGCAAATATAATAAATTGGGAATGCAACAATAAACGCAAGCACTTGACAAGTCGTTAACTAACAATGACGCTTCCCGAAGATAACGTCTTTCGCCAACACATGAATATAGCAACCCTGACTTATTTCATTTCCAACCGGTTTTAAAGTGGACTTGTCCGAAGACGAACGCCAACAATCGTGAGGTGAACTATACTCCGCACACGACACGACGCTACATCTACAATACAAGCCAGGACACAACGCTTATTTTTCGCTGGGTTATTCCACCGTTGCTTCATTATCCACTTGACTACTCGGTACTTGACGACTGCAGCTTGAGACTGGCGTTCTTTTATATATCCCAGGAGGTGGGAAGAGAAGGTTCTGGACCGATCAGGCGTATCTCGGTTCCTATTGGATGACCAAGAAATGCTAAAAACGAAAGAACACTTTTTAAAAAACATTCTATTAATACTATAAAAGATGGGATCATTTTAAAATTATTAAAGATGGGGACAACTTTTTTAGAGTTATAAAATAGCATAAAGAATAACTTATAATAATTAGGAAATTTATTATAATTAGATAAAAACTCCAAAATTAATTTAACCAGTACTTGGTTTTGACTTGAATAAAATTAATTGCATGGCCCTGTCATTAAATGAAAGTAGAAAACTTGATAATTTTTTAAACCTTCTAAAAATTTTCAAAGCTAGCTTTACCTAGTTAATAAATAATCCTGCACCCCCCCCCCCCCAATCAGAACGATCTAAATTTCTTTCAACTGTTGACATTACAGCTCCTGTATTGCAGATTCAAATCTCTTGGGAATTAAATCACATTTATTAGAAATGGCTTTAACATGCCCATTGATTTGGGTGTTCTTAAGCAACTTTTTTTTTTCTTCGTGGAAACAATGTGCATACTGCAGACATTTTGCTATAGAAAGAGTTTGGTTACCTCACAATGAGCCCATAAATTATAGAAGTTCAGATGAGATCAGTATAAGATTTCAAGAGCAAATAAATTTAGAGCAACAGTTCCTTTATTAAAAGAAATAAACTGTTACTGCATAGCAGCAGAAATTCTTGTTGTAACATAAAAAAAGTATTTGATGAGATGTTTAATTTCTTCAAAATTATAAGAGTGAACATTCACTTTTATTTCTTTAAATCACTTTAAAACATCATATATATTGACTTTGATTACATCTCCCGTTATGGAAATCTGTCTAATATCTATTTCCATTATAGAAATTTGTAATTGTGTTATTAAAATGAAATAAATCATTTTCTATTAGAATATTCTTTAACAAAAACGATTGCATCAAACTACTTTTGTAACAGATGTAATTTTTTTCTCAAAATAGGCAAAGATTTTGTATTAAATTTGAAGGAATATATAACAGAATGTTTATTCTATAATCCACAAAAAACAATTTAAATTATTTCTTAGAACATATTTATATTTTAAAATTACTGTCAAAATGGCCTCTCAGAGGGAATGTTTAAAGTATAAAAATATTCCTATCATTGTTTCGCATTAATTTATAATGAAATTCATATATTACTAGTATTAAATATCATTTACGTAAAGAAATGATTCCCCTTTTCTCCTAACGTAAACAACCACAATAAAAAATATAATTTAAAGATAAGATATGCAAAAGGTAGTAAAGCAAAATAAAGCCAATTAGTAGCATATTCAATAGCAATTATATGTCAAGATTAATTAGTATTCATTGTATTTCTCTTAATATAGAATAATCTTTTATATAATGTAAATAGTTCATGATACGTATGATATATCAGTAACTTTTAATTTGAATAATATATACTTGAGAAATAGATCTTCACTTTTTATCTTCATTGTACTTTGAAATTACTAAAACTTTATTTCTCTATCTACATTTTATGCACATAATATTTATTCTTTAATTATATCACAAGTAAAATCAGCACTATTTCAAAATGGAGGCATTATAAAAAATGTTCAAAATTGCTTCATTCTGAAGTTAAATCTCATTTATAAATACAAAAAATATTAAGAAAATTATTACAAGCTTTCCTAATATTGAAACCTACTCATCATGGAAAAATATATAATCTTATTCTGGTCATAACAATAGGGAAGGGGGAGGTGAAATATTTATAACAAGACAAAAGACAAGGTGAAATATTCGTGTGATCAGTTTTTAGTCTTTTTAACAAATAACTAAATTTTGCTGCAAAACATATTAAAAATATTTCAAATTTTTTTAAAAATTTAATATAAAAAGGAAAATTATACTGTAAAAAATTTGGTACCATTAAAAAGATAATTTTTTGAAAATTGCTCTACAAATTACTTTTCTACCTTTTCAGTATATATTTGCCAAATTTGATAGGCATGTCAGACGGTATGGTTTTGTACAAAGCCAGCACATACACACTGAAACAGATAAAAGCATTCATCTTTAGTTTAAGCATCAAAATTTAGTTAAAATACCAATGCATTTCCCTGCCAAATATTCTTGCCAACAGATAACTTGTTTTTAGCAAACCTAGACTAATGACCTCATGCCCCCCTTTTTTTCAAAGAGCTAGACATGATTGATTGGACATTTATAACCCATATGCAATGTTTGTATGGATCTGTCTCACTACCGAAAACTTTTGTCAAAACTCTCAATTTCTCACCACCGTGGGGAGGGTGGGCAATGATTATTAGGAATATAAGGGAAGCTAATTTTAGTTGTTTTATTTTGACAAGCATTTATACTTTATCCTTTAAGGTAGATCCAAGAAAGATTTTTTTTTTTTAAATTGAAATCTAGGTATTTCCTTATGCTGTCGAAACTTTCAAAAACACTGATATTTTCTACTCAATAGAAAGAAAACTCCATTGAAAATTCAGTGCCAATAATTTACAGAAAATTGGCAAATCTAAACAGATAATCTTTAAGTATTCTATACATTGCACTATAAATAGCACCTACCTTATATTCAGTACATTTAAGTTAATTTGAAATGCTCATTGTATTATGTACAGTCCATGAATAACTATATCTAAAATTTTAGCCATTTTCCCATAGAAGTGTTTCTTTGACATGTTTAACATATATATATGACCTACCATTTTAATTTGTAAAAGTAATTTTATGTCCAAATTGGATACAACTTTCTAAAAATTCTTGAGCAGCATAATGCTTTAAAAATATTATATTTCAATGTCTTTTAATGACATTATACTAATATCTTACAATAAGACCCATTTGTAAAATGTGGTTTAAAGCTTCACCAAAGCACATTGCACGTGCTTTTTTTATTGTTTAATGATTTCTTAAGAGCTTTTTGAAAATAATAGAGCTAATGTGTTAATAAATAATTCGACATTTTTGTACGACCCTATGTGCACTTAAAAAAAAAAAAAAAACTTTTTATGATCAGCAAGCATACATGAAAATATTTCTGATGTATCAGTGAATGTATTTGTATGCTCATTTCCTCCTCCTCAATCATCTTCATCCTTAAGTAGAATCTGCCGTAATGTAAGCTAAGCATGCGGCAGTTGCTAGATGTTTACGTCGCATGTTTTTTATACAATTGAAGACCCTTCAGATGCTTATCTTAAGTTTCCTTATTGTTCTTAGGCAATCATTTTACTGTAATATGTTCTATATATAAATAAATGCTTTTGATGTTTTTCAACATTCATTGCTTAAATCTCAAACAGCCTTAAAGGATAAATGTGATGCAACAAGCTTTAATACCCACAAAAGTTCAAATTTAAATTATTGTTCCTCAATTAAAAAGTTCAAAATGTTTATTTTCAGACTTCGCACATCATTTACTCTTGTATTACTCTTAGACACAAAGTCCAATAACAATTATTGAGTTAGCAGGACATTATGTATGCTCACCTTTTTGGTATGAATAATTTCCTGTTTTTATTACTTAACCCTCTCAATTCCAGTGGGATGGTTTGAGATTTCCCCCTTAACTTTCAAGTGGGTTGGTTTCTGGTACTTGCTTGTTATTTTAGGAGATATACGGGTATTAAAAGCGGCTACTATATTAGGCATTCCAGGAGGTTTGTGTAATCTCAACACCTCTAAAGTACAAAGCCTTAGTGCTGACTGGAATGATACATGATGAGTCACAGGAAGCAGTCTCAAGAGTAGCAGGTATCCGAGTTACAGAAGCGTAGAATGCATTCAAACCGTTGGAATTAAGGTTGCTTTCTTCTGTATTTCTTTCAGAATACAATGGAAGTGCTTTTTTCATAAATAGATTTTTTTCCTTCAATTATATAATGCCTTTCCATGGTTCAGTCTTTAATTAAAAAGGGAATTATGATAATGGTCCAAAAGAGTCCATTTTCAAATTTCCCAAGGATGAAAAGTTAAAAGCTCAATGGACTTGCTTCATAAAGATTTCAAGCCAAGCAAAAGCTTGAGTAAGTACAGCTATTCAGTAACCTTCTAAAATAATAATATTCAGATAATTTTCAATTTCAATAGATAAATTTTCAATATTTTTAGCTTTCAATAGTAAATAATGCTATTAGTAACAGTTTGAATTGCTTCTTTCATTCGCTTTTTGTTTCAAATCCGAAGTCCTCCAACAGCAAAACTATCACAGAATTTTTTTATTTATTAATAATTTGAAAGATTGATTCGATAATATTCTTGCATATCACATAATTATAGACAAACATTATTAGCAACAATACAAGGTCTTCCTATAGTATAATTTTATATTTAACCATAAAGATTTCAATTGGTTTTAATAATTATGAAAATTTTAATTAATCTTCCACTCATTGTCCTATTATTTGAAATGCAATTATTAAATCAGCTGTATGGCCAAATACTAAATATATGTTCAAACATTATAAAAGCAAATCTGAATTTACACATTTTAAAAACATACATTAAAGAAAATTAAATTATAATTTAATACTTTTTAATTTGTAGACATTTATTTATATCTTAAAAATAATTGTATATATATATATAATTTTATCGTTAGTTAATTGAAATTTATCTTCTACATTTTCGCAGGTCTGTAAACTGGATTTTAGAGAGGAAGAAATGATAAGAAATTAGGTTCTTAGCAATTAGGGTTTTTTCCCCCACATCTTTAAGTTTGCGTTCCGAATTAAAGTTAATGAGAACTAACCCCAGCCCATTAAGCACAGTATGTTTCCGTAATAAATCGAAAATTGATCATATAAATTTTCCATGAATTTCAAGTTGCTTTGAACAGTTATAAGTGCAAAAAACTTACCGGCTCAACAATTTCTAGTAGATTGGGGGGGGGGGAGGCACCTAATCTTGTACGGACCAGCAAAATATTTTTCCTGTGAAAGAATAATAAATTTGTCACTAAACGGTAAGGAATTATACTCATCATCTGATGGAGATGCTTCACTCTACATGAAATCCTCTCTAAAAGGTTTTTGAAGAGATGTTTTATTTCCTCAGAATTATATGAGCAAATATTCACTTTTATTTCTTTAACTTACTTTCAACCATAATACATATAAAGTTTGATTACATCTTCTGTTATAGAAATCTATCTAAAATCTATTTCCATTATAGAAATTTTTAATTGTGCTATTAAAATAATATAAATAATTTTCTATTAAAATATTGTTAAAAAATTATAGCATCAAATTACCTTTAAGTAACTAAGCTTTACCTTTCATTTAATATAATTACAGCTTTAAAAAAACAACTGATTTTATACTTCTTTTGTTTAGTCACATAACTACCAAAATGATATACAAATATAATTTTAATTTATGAAATTTTCCTAAATACATCCAGATTTTCCTTTCTACACTTATTCTTTATAATTTTAATTTTTGATTTGCATTATTCATGTTTTAATGTTCACATCTTTAAATCCTAAATTTTGGTTTTAATCATCTCACAAAAACTGAAAACATAATGCCCATTTTCTTTTTGTTGAAATTTAATACAATGTTTTAATATGTTCAGAATATCTTGAACTACAAAAATACAATCTGTTCACTTAGAGATAAATTTTTATACCTGTTTTAATACTTCATAATGTTAAAAATATATATATATTGAAGCCAAATTTATCATCAATCAGATGCAGGTATATTTTAAGTACTTAATTTTACAGATTATTTTTTAGTCCTAGAATCAGGCAATATATTTCTTAAATTCTATACATATCATTTGATAAAATCTTAAACTAGAAGGCTTTTACTTTATGCAAGGCATTGATTCAGTTTTTTTTAATTCAATGAATTTTTTAAATACTTTTGTCTTTGTGGATTAGTTTCATATGAGCCTTTTTAATTTTCTTTATGTGAATAGAAAAGAAAAGATGCTGTTTATAGGTTTTTTCAGAATTTTTTTTATGTACATTGCATAAGTACTTTAACATGAACTTTAATTTTTTCCCCTTGTACATTCATTGCCTACAACTATGTTTTTACTTCCACCCAAAAATTATTTAACTTTTTAGTAGTAATTTTAAAAAAAAGAGAACATTTTAATAATTTTCTAATTATTTATTAATTTTAAATCTTTCAAATACTTTACAACATAATAAATTAATCTTACAATCAATATTTACAAAATGTTTCTATAAACAATATGCTTTAAAAGATAACTTCTAATAATGAACATTCTGATTCTTGTATATGTATAATGAATATTCTAATTCGTGTCAGGGACTTTTGTTTCTTTTTTTAACCACATGTTTCAATTAAAATATTTTCAATTTCTAATAATAATTACTACAATAAACTTTTTTTCTATAAATTTATATTTTCTAAGAATATTCATAATTTCTAACTAGAGAACTATGATCAATTTAGTAATCAATGTCTATTTACATGCTATATAGTAAGCTTGCATTCACTTTTGGACTAAAAAAATATTTGAACGGTTCATTTGTTCTTGACTTAAATTTTTTAAATAAATGGTAAACTAAATACAGCCACACTGCTTCCACAGATTGATTTTTCTGGCCAGAGAAATGGCATGTAGAAAAAAGATGAATTTCCACATTTCACAAATGTGAATGGTATTTTTCCTTTTTCGAAAGCTGCGACTACGATTTTTTATTCTTGCAATCTTCCAAAATCAAGGATTCTAGATAGGGAAAACAATAACCAAGTAACTTACAATTCCCTATATTTTCCTAGTTTTTACTATTTATTTTTCAATTCTCCATGCTTTCCTGATAGAGTGACAGCTTTATTTACTTGCATGTTTAATTTATGTGAAGTAAAATAAAACAATATAGTATATATATATATATAAAGAACGAGAATAAAAGTCAAATTTTATACTTCAAAAGATACAAAAAATTACTAAAGGAGAACATATGTGACTTCTTGAATGTGCTAGCCATCATAAGAGTAGTTCACTCAATCAAAAGCTATGCAATTCAAAAACTTACTTTTGATAATCGCAATGTTCACTAACCAACCAAATATAATTCCATGCACAATTAAAGCTTCAGTAAAATTCACAGTAATTTTTCAGTTTTAAATAATTTTTTCATTTCTCAGTAATTTTTCAATAAAATTCTCTATTTAAAAACAGCACTTTTTCAAACAGCATCAGTTATTTTGTTTGAAGAAAATATGTATCAAATTTTTGCATAAAACTCAAGTTATGTAATAATAATCTGCTTTAAACATTTATTTAAAATATGAAAATATAAATTACATATAAAGCTCCAGGATATACAATAACATTTTAAGCTAAGCAGTTTTGATTTTCATTTTTATTACCAAATCATTATGCATATCAAATTATATAAAAAGTGCCATGAGGAAAATTTAACATTTTCATTCCAAATATAGGGACATCATGCTCAACGAAGAACTTCATAACATCACAGAAAAATCTTGTTAGTGAAACTGGGTTTATTTGAAAGATTACAGTTTCTACTTCATAACTGAAAATTTTATGAAACGATTAAGTTCTTAAATTTGAGCACATAATTAACAGTAAAACATTTAAAATAATTCTAAAATTAATATGTTAGCCAAGGTGTGGATATCCAAATAAAACGTTTAGTCATTTGACGATATATTGATAAATTATAATTGAATTATTTTAATTCCTAACACCAAATAATTAGGAGTTTCAAATATAATAAATACTGTCATTATTATAATTTTAAATACAACTTAATAATATTATAGATATAATAAATAAATTTACAATAAAGTATACTTTAAAAAAACATTGACTTTTGTTTCAGAATGAAAGATAAGAAAATGGAAGACGTTTTACCCAAGTTCTTGAAAATTTCAACAGGTAAGAAAAGAGAAAAACGTTTATGAGTACCGGTCCTTTTCCCACATTTTAAATAGAAGTAGCTCAAAGCTAGCGCTATTGAGACGTTAGTGGCCAGAATTTTCCGACAGGTGGCACGACATGGAGACGGAAACTAATAAATCTCTTAAATTTAGTTTCGAAAAGCCCATATTAGTTAACTTTTAAGGGAAAAAATTTATTTAATTTTTTAAATCAAAAATAATTAAGCATATAATCAAATTACAATAAATAATCATTTTTAGTAATTAACGATTCCTAAGTTTTCGAATAATCATCAGAAACAACAGACTATAATATAATACAATGCAGCAATAATAAAACCAAAAATTTATGGTGAAATTTGCAGCTAATTTTAAGAAATGCTAAAACAGATAGACAAGAAACCCATATAAAATGTCGTAGAATGCCTGCTTTTTATTTCCCATGTATATCCATATTGTAACTACAACTTAAAAACATGAAAAAAGTAAGATATTGGGATTTATAGCATCAATGGCTGGTTATACCCGAACTACAACTATATAATATGTAAAGAAATCGGTAAATAAACAAGATTCACTAACTAGCTAACAAGGAAAAGAAAAAAACCCGAACCAGACCCTCGAACCCAACTGTACATAAAATTCAATGAAAAATGCTTTCTATTTTCGAGTTAATCTCTCTTCACAATAAATAGTTTTTATATCAAAAATTTTATTTCTGTTATTTTATTTTCTAAGAAAAATTAGAAATTCTATTTCAATTAATTTAATTCTGATATTGTGAAATTTCCTTGATTCCATTGCCGGAATTTTTTTCTCTTTTCCGTTACGTCATTACCGACCGTATTTCGAAAATCTTGGTTACGCGCAAAGTCGGGCTGCTTGTTTGTGCATAAATATATATATTTTTTGTTTATGGTGCCTGTATAGGCCGCTTGTCTGTGTTTAAAGATTTTGCTGGTTATTTCATCTGGTAGTGATGGGTAATCAAATGAGACTGCTATCTAAACCGGAGACTGACTGTGAGTTTGAAACTGGTACCGGTAAAGCTTTCATTTATACAGCAGCTGCTATGCAGGGATGGAGAAAGTACCAAGAGGTATGTTCAAAATTTTTAAAAGAAAGCTAGAAAATTTGCTAATAACATTACGATATTTCTTAGTTTAGCAGCATTATGGCAGTTCCATAACTTATCTAATTATTTGTATTCCTAAAACTATTTTTCATTTTCTCTAAATATGTATTGAAACACTAAACTGACATCAATCAACATTAGTTATAGTATAAATCAATCGATCGAAAAAAAAAATGTTTTTGTGAATCACGTAATTATTTTGTAAGCAATGTAAAATTATTTTATCTTCAAATTTTGTGTGTTGAAATTTGAAGGACTCCATTATTCTCAAATGGCATTTTCAGTATTGTTAGCTATTAATCATTTTAATTTAAAAAAGGCTCAATTTTGATTGTGTGTAGTTTGTAGAAAATATTGAATCTTTTAAAATTTGTGGTTATTTTAAAAAAAAAAAATGTCATTATTTTATTTAATCTGATATTTTTTTGTGTAAATAACATTTATGAGTTGGTTAGCTAATATTTACTATACAGACATTTAATATCATTTGCTTCATGAGATTTGCTCAGCTTTAAATTAATTATCAGTGATTTCCTATGGTATTGGAGTTATAGTAGCAATTTCTTTTGTCTCTTTATTCTTTTTATTTGTTTTCTTAAAAAGTGTAATTATAAATCTGTGTCAAGATAAGTGATTATGCTGAAATGTTTTATTTTTGTAGCTTTTTAATTTTTGATCATGTCAATAACAGTTATTGTTATTAAGAGTTTTTTAGTTGAATAATGTGAATAAGTATCTTAAAACTGCTTGCTTTTGAAAAACAGTCCTTAAAAATTATGTAATTTTCTCTAGAAGTGTGAAAGAGGTGTTTTGTTTCCCTACATGTTTAATACAATAATTTGAAAGTGTGGCTGTAAAAGCATGCTTATCTGATGTATCAAGGAAGAAAAACTCTAAAAGAGAAAAATTCATAGAAGAAATCTGGAATGAAATTGATCAAAGAGTTCTAAGACATATTAAGATAATGCTTAATGAGCCTTCTTCCCCCCTGCCCCTTTTTTCATCAACGTTGTGCATTGCCTTTTATTAAAGCCCCCAAATAGTTATCCGGAATCTACAATACAAAGTACTTACTGTGCTATACTCATGGCAACTTAAAAAGGATTTTAACTTCATTTTTTAATATTTTACATGTCAAAGAATTTATTTAAGTTGTTTCTAGTAAGATACATCAAACATAGGAGAAGCGGCTCTATTTGTGATTTGGTTCTTAAAATTTTTAAAGAAATATGAGAACAGTTTTTAATACCTTTTTATTGTTAAAGGTTTGGATTCTATCATCATATTATGGTGTTTGACTTTTTTTAAAAAACTCTTGTAGAGTTTTTTTATTCACCAATGAAATCACTTTTTACATATAATGATTTGTTCTGATTGACAGAGTAATATGTAACGTAAACCAATTTTGTTAGAAGCATGACTTTTGGGAAGTTACTTCTTGGATGTCAGAAATCCACTTAAACTGGATTTTTCAAAACTTTAATTAGAAAGTTAATTAAAAAATAAAAACAGAATTGTAACAATTTATGCCATAAGACTTTTTTAATTAAACCAATTTTCTTTGAATAAGTGCATTCTGTCTTTAGTTTTAGCAACTCAAGTATATGACCTATGCCAGATTGGTGATAAATGGTAATTTTTGCCTGTCCTAACCAACTTTGTTATTCTACTTTGTGTTGCCCTTATATCTTACCTCTTAACTTTAAACTGTACTAACATTTGCTGGCACATGTTTTTTTGCCATTCACTTTGACATTATCTCCCACCATTTTCCATGTGGGCAGGCTGTGTGTGTGTGTGTGTATTTCCTACTTTGATTGATATCTGATATGTTAAGATACCAGTTAAGGGTGTTGTAAAATATAAAAAATTTTTGATGTGAAAAGAACATGGATTCAAGGTTTCTGATAAGACGCAGGCCTATTTTAGGAAATTCTGTGAGTTGCTTCCAGGTATTTTGTTACTAAATTAATAAATCGTAAAAATGGTCCCCCCCCCTGAGGAATTAGGTTTTATTAAGACAGCAAATTGTACTGTTTGTGAGAACAAAAAATGATTCATCAGATGGCTTTAGCTTTGTTGTAACATCAACATTTTTTTTTTTTTTTTGGCAATAGTACCTTGTCAAATCATTAAGGAATATATTTTAGAATATGTTGAGGAAAAGCTGCTTAAGATGAGAAGCATTGGAAAAATTGTGGAAGTTTAATCAAAGTTTGGCAAGCAAAAATATAATTGAGGTCACAGAGTTGAGTTTCAGTTGGTTTTTGGTGGTGTTGAGCGAGAATCTGGTCATTTGTTTCTTATTTCTCTCAACGATAGAGCTGCTGAAACTTTGGAATAGATTGAACCAGGTTCAATTATTTACAGTGATTATTGGAATGTATATGACAATTTAGATTCTGTTGGTAATGAGCATTTGAAAGTCAGTCTCAGTCTGCATTTTTTCAGCCTGTGGATTTAGTTAATGGAGTTCCTGTTGTCCACACTAATATTGTAGAGTTTCGGGAGTGTAATATAAAAGTAATTTCCTTTATGTAATCGTAGAGGTAAGTTTGGGTTTTATTTGGCAATGTTCCTTTTTCATAGGTCTTGCAGAGACTAAAATGTGCATGTGTTTAATGTTTTTAGAAATTATCAGTCATTCCTTGGGAGGCGTACACCATTAAAGTCTTTGATAAATAAAGGTTATTTCTAAGCTCAGAGGTAATTTTTTACTGTAAAATGGGGGGGGGGGAGGAAAGAAAAAGAAAAGAAAAGAAATCACAGTGTATTTTGATGGTTTTTTTTATGAATGAGACTATGCTTTTACAAAGAAAAAATATAAAAGTTTTTATGTTTCATTCTGTATTTTAATAATATATGTAGTCATCAGAACATATTGTGCATAGAATTAAGAGTACAGATAAATCCTTTAATTTGAATATTTTTTTATATATTTAAAGAAATGGAGGGGATCAGGAGGGACAGGACCCTCTCCTAACTTTAAAAAGTCTGCGTAATTATGTTTTCAATTAATTTTTATTGCATTTTTTCATATATTCATTTCTTAAATATTTAAAGAAATATTGGGAAAACCCAAATGTGATTAGTGCCACCCCCTAACTTAAGAAAATCTCCTGTATTTTGTAAGTTATAGTGTTAAGCTTAACTTAATCTAATGTGTTCTAGTGACAAATCAAAAGATAGCTAAAACCTATTATTGGCAACTTCTAGCCAAAATAAAAATGGTGCCAATAGTCCATATACATGAGCTGATCCAAAATTAGTTTTAGACATAATTTGCAACAATGAATTTTATTATAAAGAAATTCCAAACAATATCATTGCTTCTTAAAATGGTTGAGTCACATTCTTAATGTTGTGATAAAAAAAAGAAAGGCCTTCTTTGCTTTAATTCAATAATTTTCTTTTAAATAAGATTTTTTTCTTTGAAAAATTTTGTTAAATTTTGAATCAGTGTGATGTATTTTCTCATGCTGACTTTAAAACATCTTTTTAAAAGAAATATTTGAACTGATACTTTTCATTTTAATTCTTACCACTGAACTGGCTTAATTTTTTTTAACTTCATAAATTTGTTCCTGTTAAGTATGAAAACTAAACTTGTTAAAGTATTTTCATTCCTCCTTGTATAATAATTTTTTTAAAGTTAATGTTACAAACCAAATGCAGTTTTTGAAACTTTTGGAATATTAAATGTGTCATAAAAGTCTCCTAAATTTCATATTTAGAGAGAGATAACATAATATTTTTCTTGTCTGAATATTTCCTAATACTGCTATTCCTTTCTTAAAAACAAAAAGCCTAAAGAGTTCATTTAGAACATATTGTGCTTTCATAGTTTTGTTGCAGTTATCCCAGCTTTATGTTAGTAGTCATTCTGAAATGCTTCACTTATAAGTTTTATAAGACTGCTAATAAAATTACTAAATAAAAAATGAGTTAGCACAGTATTTTAGCCTTTCTATTCTAGCCATTTTGAATCGTATTTGTTGTTCCATATACGAAAATCAAATACAAAATCTTTGGTTATGCTGTACTTCTATGACAATATCACCATTTTTGGAAATGTTTCCATCTGAATGGACTGATGATTTGTTTATTTTAAGAAATATTGAAAAAGATTTTTAAAAAATCTTCATTGTTAATCTTATAAAAATTGACTTAAATTTTTAGTATTGCAAGTTAAAAAAATTATTTTTATCTTTTTCTATTGTTAAAATCTAAAGTACATAATTTTTAATTATATTTGGATTATGAATATATTGTGAGAAAACGGGTATAAATATTAAAATTTATAGAAGACACGTTTAAAGATTTCAATAAAAAAAAGTATGCATTACTATAGAGCAGAAAAAATCCTATTCTTAGAAAATATGCGGATATACATATGAATGCATGTACAAAGATGCTTTTTATTTATTTATTTATTTATTATTATTTGCTTAGGTATTCGAAATTACTAAATTTTTGCAACAATTTCTCGCCACCTACCCTGTGAACTTAATATTCTGGACTAAATTAGTATGTAGTTAGACTTTGTCACAGTATATGTTTTTGTTGTGCTTTGCTTTGCTTTTAACTTATTGTATTTCATTTAAAGAAGTTTATTTGTATTTTATGTTTCAGGATAGATATATTTGCATCCCTGATTTTTATGATGGATGCAGTTTCTTTGGTGTTTTTGATGGTCATGGAGGTATGCATTTTTTTCTCATTCCACTCCACTCACTCTTAGATATTAATGTTTAAATATACAAACTATAATTTCAGTGATGATTAAATAAAAAAAGTCAGTGATGTTGGTATTTTTAATAATAGAAATAGATGTTGGCTATTTGAAAATTGATGTTTTTATAATTATATTATAAATATTTGTGAGCTTGTTTGGTTTTAACCCTTTAATGCATTAATTAATAAAAAGTTGGAAAAAATGTTTCACGGTGCAAATAGCTTTATTTAATTATCAATAAGACATATTAAAAGAAAAATAATGAAAAAGTTTTATATACAAGGGTCATCATAATTAAAGTACCTTACTTTAAAATTGTCTACAAACGGAAACATTTATCAGAAAAATCTGAAATTTTGTGGAGCACATAGTCGAGGAGTGGGATATTTGTTTCCGCGAAAAAAAATACCAATGTTACCACCAGAGGGCGCTGAACTTTGAAGAATTGTAGTAAAATGCAAATGTGTTTCGACGTCACGTAGCAGTTGTTATAAAAGAAAGAAACATTTGCAAAGATCTTGTTTGGGTCTACAGCTAACGCAACCACTCTCAACCCCACAAACCATCAGGTTTAACGTTTAACAGCTAATGTCAATTTATTTTAAGCCAGGCTGCTGCTACAACAAGGATTGGAGGTAGTCCAACACGGGCGGGAACTCCGACCGAACCTTCTAAAAATCTTGTTTGTAAGGCCCTTGCCATTCACAGTAACGTTAAGTCTGCAAGATCGTGCGTTATTAGTGAAACTATTCCATCAAAACTGTAATTCCTCCTTAGTTGCTCTTCGGCAATTTCGGAGTTGTAAGGGGATTCGGAAAGGTCCAATGAATGAAAAGAGCCTGCGTAAAATGATTACGAAATTTGAAGAAACAGGATTATTGTTCGTCCTGGGAGTGGAAGAAAACCCATTTCTACAGATGCAATGGAGGTAGTTACGCTTATGGGCGGAGCAGACAAAGCATCAAATGCTCACGGTAGCACTAGCGTCCAACGTGTGGCAGATGTGTTGAATAAGCCATATTCAACTGTCTATAAGATCTTGCGGAATATCCTCCGCTACTATCCTTATAAACTTTCATTTGTGCAACGGTTATTTCCGGACGATTTTAACGCCCGACACAGATTTTCACTTGAATTTATTGCTCGCTGTGAGGTTGACGCAGAATGCCCATAGAATATCCTATGGTCAGACGAAGCCCATTTTCACTTAGACGGTGCAGTGAAAACGCACAACTACCGCATTTGGGAATCTCAAAATCCACACTCTGTCGTTGACGTTCCGTTACATTCGCCAAAAGTGACAGTGTGGTGTGGCTTTTCTGCATCAATTATTCTGGGTCCTTATTTCTTCGAGGAGTTAACGTCTGCAGGTCCAGTAACATGCACCATCACTGGGCGGCGCTATGCATCGATGTTGCAGAATGAAATTATTCTAGCTCTACAACAACGTCACTGCCTTGACCACGGAATTTTTATGCAAGATGGAGCTCCTCCATACATTGCATTTTGTGTTAAGAACGTTCTTAAAACACATTTTACAGAAGAACGTGTCATCAGTCGACGCTTTTTTTTTTGTCATGGCCTTCCCGATCTCCTGACTTGTATCCATTTAATTTTCGGCTTTGGGGGCATTTGTAACATTTGATAAGTCGCAAAAAACCCCAGAACGTTACCCCATCTTAAAGGCAGCATTTCTCGCCACGTGCGGAAAATTTCTCAAAACACACTTCGGTCAACTGTGGAACATAGCATCCTCCGATTTCACATGGTATCTGAAAATGATGGTCATCATGTAGAGCATGTGACCTTATAATTAAAATTTTTTTTAACATTTTAAAATTGATAAAAAAATTGTAACATTCGTACAATTGATAAAAAAATTATTAAACTCTGTGGGGAAAATTGATAGCAAAATGTGTAATTGCTTAAAAATTATTAAACTCTTGCAAAATACGTATGCCATTTATTTTATACAACGCCCTCTGGTGGCGACAGTGGCAACTTTTTTTTCGCGAAAATTTTTTTTTCCATCCCTCGACTATGTCCTCCACAAAATGTCAGGTTCTTCTGATAATTGTTTCCGCTTGTAGACAATTTTATAGTAGGGTACAGTAATTGTGATGACCATATATATATATATATTAAGGAACCATATATGGGCTCGTATGCACGGAGACAAAACCATTACAGTTGAAAAACGGAAAAATTATCTTATCCGTCGAGAAAGATAAGTATATCGACTCCATTGGATTTTTTTTTCTTTTGTCAAAAAGTACTTTCGTTTTACTCTGTTATCGTTTTTTGAAGATGAATCCTTCGCACACTTCAATTCTGCTTTTCACCCACTTGCACAAAAGTGAGGTTATTTCGAAATGTCAAAATCATAGATATTTTTTTTTTGCGTTTTATTTTTGCTAAATGTATATCTACAATATGCTGTAAAGTGTTAATTCATAAATCCACTTAAATTAGCTTAATGGTTTTATTTCTTAATTAACAAAGGATTATTAAGTTGATTTTTACAATTGAGAATTAAATGATAAAAAAGAATTTCTATCACATGATGGACAATTTATTAGCTTCTCCAAAAAGCATTTTTTTTTTTTTTTTGCCCATGTTCAAAGGATCTTCTTTCCTACATACGCGTAGTTCATTGGTCATTTGCAGATAAATTCTTCTACGTAAGAATTTAGTTTTCGCCCTTTTTCAAAGGATCCTGTCTTTTCGATTTCCGTTCGCACCATTCTCGGCCGAAGTCCTCTGACTACTAGCTATCATTGGAAGAATGCAGAGCGGCCTCTCTTGGAGTTAATTTACCACATCGGTCGCCATTGATATGTGCGATCCTCCGAACTCTGAAACATACAAATGAGGGGGGGGGGTATATTGTAAATAGGATAGAAATAAAAAAAACAAAAAAGGGGATGATGAAAAAAAAATTCACCGAATTCAAATTGCAACTGCATCAGTCCAGGACTTCGTGTGATCAGCTGAAGTAAAAGTTGCCTCAGGCCCTTCACGGGATCCTACTTTTACTACGTCGGTGCCTTTATCTTGACCACTTTGTAAAATCTTAGGAACTTAGATCTTAGCTTCCAACCTCCTCTTAACTGGGTTCTTTAAATTGCTACCAAGTTGTTTATTTTGTAGAGTGGAACAATTCTACGATGTTTATTATACTGCCATCAGTTTTCTTGCACTTTGAAGATGTTTCCTTTGGCTTCGTCACGCATAGTTTCTTTCTCTCGAATCATAGCATGCAAGAATTCTTCATCAAGGATTTTTTTGATTCTGAAGTCCGTTTTCTTTCGCATTTTTATGCCTATCATCAACTTAAAGGGAGTGAATTTGGTATATCTGCTGTTGATGCTGTTAATGATTCGTTGAACGTCTGATAGGAACTTGAACCACTAGGCAGAATCATCTATTGACAGTTTTGCAAGTACTGAAATAAGGTTCCAAGTATTCTTTCTATCTGGTCGTTCTCTCTTGGTAATCCTGTTATGATTTATATATGTTGAATACTTTCGTCTTTGCTGTGGTTCTCAAAGTCGTTAGAAGTAAAGGCAGAACCTTTATTGGAAATATTCTCGAAGGATTTCCGAAGACGGCTTGTTGAATTTTGAGTTTTTGCAATGTCTCTGTGCTGATGTTGTTTTGACTAGGTAGAACCGAACGAATTTGGTGAAAGCATCTACTACTGTAAATATGTATGGGTATTTCTTACTTGCAAATGGTGAGGAACCAATAAAATCAATGTGGTATTTGCTGAAAGGAGTATTGTCCTTGGGAATTATATACAAAAGACCTTCTCCTTTGCCTTGTTTTCTATTACAGAGGATGCATTCAGCGCAATTCATTAGGACTTTTTCTATTTTCTTCTTAGCGTTCAAGATATGAAAGTCCCTTTTTAGCAAATCTTCAGTTTTCTGCAGAGCAAAGTATCTTTGTTGTGGATCCTACGAATGCTTTCTAGTACCATCGCTTCCGGTACAACAATAATTTCACGTCCATCCACCTGTACGTACAAGACATTTTCTTTTATGAGGTAATCATCTCTGAGTTCTTTCTCGACCAGAGTTTTCAACAATTGAAGACGCCCGTCATCTTCTTGTGCAGTTGTGATTTTAGCTGTAATTTTGCTTTGGGATCGGGTGATCCTGCTCAATACATCTACATGTTTTATTTTTTGGCCTGCTCTATGGACTACTACACTCGCCAACTCCAGAAATAATGCCCATCTGGCTATCTTAGGCGCTAGATCTTTCTTTTCCGTTGTCTTTTGGAAAGCATTACAGTCGAGGTCTATCTTGATTTTTGTTCCTTTGAGATAACTTCGAAATCTCTTCAATGCTTCTACAATTGCTAACATCTCTAGCCCATAACTTGACAGTTTTTCTTGCTGCGGTGACGTCTTTCTACTCTATTTGCTGTAGTTGTCATTCATCTGAGCGTTGTAATAAAACCGCTGCGAAACCATAGCTCCAACAACCATATGCAGTTCAAGAGGTTTCCCTTGCTGGAAAATGTGGAGTACGGGACTTTGACATAAAAGTTCTTTTAGGTGTTGAAATGCGTTTTTGTGATGGTCCACATTCAAATTCTATATTGGTAAATCACTTAGTGTTTTTGCAATTTTTGAATAACTTGGAACAAATTTTCTGAAATATCGTATGAGACCTAGGAAGCTTTGCATTTGTTTAATATTCTTAGGTTCAGGGAAATTTTATTTAATGAAGGACGATTTACCCTCTTTGATAACATAGCTTAAAAATTCAGTTTTTCGTTTTAAAAACTGACAATTTTTAAAATTAATTTCACATACGTATTCAGAAGGCAACCTCGCCCGGACATTGGTGATGTCCCCCGACGGAACGCTTCTTTCCGACGAATTTGCCGATCATTTCCCGACGTTTTTATCACGGGCGACGTTATTCCAAGCATTTCCCAATGTGTTTTATCAATGGGCGACCCAATACCAACTATTTCCCAATGTGTTTTAGCAATGGGCGACCAAATGCCAGTCAATAAGCGATTTATTACTGAACACTTGCCGCGTCAAATTGAAATATTAGTTTATTGGTTATATGGTTTTCTTAAACCATATAAATTAGAGCTATAATATTTAAAACTATCGTACTTTCAAAAAAAAAAAAAATTAACGAATGAAAATAAGATATATTTTAAAGAGTGTATACTTTTCTTTTTTTGCTTATGAATATTTTTGTTTCATATTTATTTTGATAAATTTGAAATTAAATGAATCACTTGCATTTGATTGAATGACATTTTTCATTATTTTAAATTTAACTCTTCTTTCACTTTCTTTAACTATTATTATAGCATATTATTTTACCGCATTCTTACCCTATAAATTTTCAAATTATATACTTTTTTATTGCTCTAAGAAAAATAAACACACGTTAAAATTATCTGAAATAGTTTTAAATTTGATCACTTGCACATCTTATTTCTAATAATATAATCTTTTATCTCTATTAAAAGTTTGTTTCTTTCATTTATATTTTTTATTTATTTTCCTTATTTAATGCATTGGAAAAAATGCTAACATAATCATAGTTTCAATTGTATAATTATTATATATATATATATATAATATATAATGTAAAGCATTTTCTTTATTTGTCGAGAGCAGACAGCAGAATCGCGGTCAAAATCATGGATAAGACTGGTTGAATTTTCAAATTCGATTTATTCTATCACGGGAAGCAGGCATTATTTACAAGCTGAAGGGCAAGGCGCGTCCGCACACGGCACGGCAGAAAGTCAGAAGCGTAAAGAAGGGTTGGATAACATTATCCTTAGACTTGAAATACCATAAAATTTTGATAGGGATAATATTTTTATATAGCTTATAAAATCAGATTTCGATGGGGATTTCCATGACACACACATAAGAGAAAAGGATGTTAATATAATTCGATATTTCCTGTTCTTTTCTCTTGATATTTTTTCTTGCTGTACATATTTCTTTTGTCTTTTTTATTTATTTTCAATTAAATTTTTTTCAGTGCATTCTATATTACTGCATTTATTGATTTTTCCCCCCATATTTTTTTTTGTATATTTCCGTTAATTTGCTGCAACGGTCATGGAAACCTTATGATTGGAAATGCTATTGCTGCCGTTCGAGCTACATGCGGCCATTTCGCTAAAAATTGGTGATAAACTATTTTTTGGTGAAAAGGACTGTATATTAAAACTGTTCCACTGTGTGTGTTTGTAATTAAATTGTATTTGTGTTAGCTATATATTTTTCATATATGCTTATAATGGTATATTTTCATTAGCAAAAAATATAGTTTTCCGCCAAATTTTTAAAATTTCTTTGACGATTGTTCGTTTGCGCCGTTCTAACGAAAAAGTACCCTTATAGTTTTAAGTACATAGTTTTTAAGTAGTTTTTTCCTCCACACTAATGAGGTTAGACGTAAAATTCGTTTGACCTGTTATTTCAAACGATTCTGTTTATTTTCGTAGTGTATGATAAATTTTAAAACTAAACATTGTTAATTTTAGATCTTTTGATTCCTTCAGAAGTGTCTTTGAATAAAAAATAAAACAGATTAATTGAAAATAAAATTTTCTAATCTGCTTTGCGTTACCCCAACTGGTGCTTAAAATTCACGTCTTTGCGTTGCTCCAATTGACGGTGAAAATTTATTCATGCATACGATTTTGATATCATTTTACATTGTGATTAGACTCATTTCTCGCATATGCACACCAAAATTTCCACGCTTACGAAGTCGTGGGTAAGAGCTAGTCTGCTATATATTAGGAGTATTTCTTTGGGTTCACTTTTCCTTTTTTATCAGATTTGAAGAACCTAGAAAACAATTATAATAATTACTGAGCTTTCACTTTTTTTATGAGTACGATCGTAGTTTAACCCCCTACTTGGCGTGTTTTCCCAAAAATTGCCAGCCACGAACTTTTGTCGTGACTTCCGCAGGAGTCCTCTGACCAATGCGAAAAGTGGAAAGATTTGCCAGACTGGAGAAAATGGGAGCTGCCAGCTTTGGCGCATTATCGCTAACTTTTTTTTAGCCTTGTGTCAAAATAAAAAATAATTACACAAATTTATTGCCATACAGAACAAATGAACGTTATTTAATACTTTCTAAAAATATTTTTCATTTGAAAATGTTAACAAAAAGAAAGAAATTGTAAATGAGGAGGAAAAATAATTTAAGAACACACGAAATAAAAATTTAACAAAAAATAAAATCACTTAAAAAAATACACAGAAAGAAATGACTATAACTCAATTAACAAAGTGTCGGCACTTAAATGAATTAGAGAGATTAACGATGGATCGTTAACTCAAATATTTATTAGGCTCTATGTTCATTTGCACCTAACGCTTTTGAACAAATGAACGTCATTTGCACCATATCACATGCAATTCTTTGTTTCAGGTAATCAACAAGTTCGAACGACCTTAACAACAACAAAAAAAAAAATCTTTTTTTATTCACTATTTAGATTAAACATTATACTGTTTACAAATATACAGTAATAAATAATTTACACTTACCAAGTTTCTTGAAATGATAGCACGCGTTGCTGGTTGCATTCCAAAATACAACACACGCCTGGCGATTCGTGGGAAATTCCTAAAATATATTCGCAAAGTATCATCTAGGAAAAGCGATTTTCCAGATGTCTGTGCGAGTATGAGGCGATTACATTGAAACGACCATTTTCACTAAGTCGTCGTAAGAACTCGCCCCAATTAAAATATGACCTTCAGACACTATCGCAAAAAATCTGGTCAGAAATCCAACATTGCTCCAATGCAACGCCGACGTTGGCGAAATACTGTCGAGCGGTAGTCGATGGATGCGAGCATTGGCCAATGAGTTACCGACGACTCTTGCTGTCTGAGTAATATTCAAATGTTGCAGTTAATCGCGACGTAAATTGTAAATGTAATTCATTTAGGAAGCGTTGAGTATTTTTGAAATTACTGAGACATTCTCGAATGTGTCGGCTGAAATTCACCTAAAAATAACTTAATTATTCATAATCCGACAATTCTTCCTCAGTTATACACACTAAAACATTTGATATTTTTAACCCTTAGCAAATTAATTAATATCTTGGCTTTTAAACCTTTAGGATTTTTTTAGTAATAAATGCTCTTTCTAAGGAAGTAAAAAACAATTTCAGTGCCTCGGGTTTCTCATTAATAGAAATTGTTAATGTTATAAAACTTCTTAAATTTTCGACACTAAACAGCGCTTTTGTTCCCTCACCAGGCAGTAATTTTTTTTTCCAATTTTTAAATCTTAATCTCTTTCTCAATCTCCTTAAGTAGGTAGTTGATTCTATTCTAAATAATTTTGTGACTTAGCAAACTTTGTATGCGAAATATCATTACTTTTTTGCTCTTTCGATTTGTTTGAACTACTTAAGAATAATTATTAGCTAAATTATAAAAGAAGGATCGTGAAAGTAATTTTGTTTTTTATTTTCTTTCAATCTTTAGAGAACTGATAATGTATATCAAATTGTTGAAAGTATTTTTTGTACCTTTTTAGGATCAGAAGTTGCTGAATTCCTTAAGCGCAGGTTACATTTAGAAATTCAGGATTCTCTTCAATCAGAATTTGATATAGAGCTAGCTTTGCATTCTGGTTTTCTCTCTTGTGATGCCAGTCTTAGAGAACCTGCAAACATAGCTGAGTTAAATGATTTAGTAGAAGAAGAAAACCGAGGTATGCTAGTGGTTGTTATCTTTAAAATGCATAATCAAATATTATTTTACATTTGTTATTTTAATTTATTTTTAAATGATTATACCAAGTTTATAAATTTTATGATAGTTTTATTTGTTTGTTGTGAAATCATTAAAAGAATTATGGAAGAAGAAGAATTATATATTTGAGTGAGGTATTCTGTATATTCCTGAAAATCAAGCTATGATTGATTTTAGAATTTTTTTATATGAAAAAATTGCTTACAGATTTTCTGCTTAGAAAATTATTGCTCAGTTTAAAAATTGTTTTATAAGAAAAATTATTACTAAGGATTTTTATTGCATATTATTTATTATAAGTTGATATTCTCCTTTCTATAGATCTGCATTCACGATTGTAGTAGTTTGGTGACATGATTTATTTAAAAGTATTAAACTTTATTTAACTACAAACAACTACAAAAAACACTGCATAAAATAAATATATGTGCTAATGTTTATATACATAACCATTTTAACTTTTTAAAATTCTCAAAAATTACTTTATTATTGAAACTTTTTTGTAATAATTTTATTATTAAAATTTTGCACATTTTTTATGTATTCAGTTGCTGTAATTCATACTAATTGGGCTTCTCAATCCAGTCTTGAAGACAGTGCTAAAATCTCATTTTTAAAACAAAAAAATAATTTGAAAGTGCACTTGGATTGAAAATATGCCAAAAGAGTTCAGCAATATTATAATTCCTTTTCATTTACAATAAATTAATATTTCATTTGTCCATTTTGTTTCTGTACTTGTATTAGAGTTTTCACAACATTGTGAAAATACTGGAAATTTAAAAATCAAATAAAAAAACAAGGAAATTCGAAAATTTCCATAAAACCTGTGAAAATAAAAGGAATTTTTAGTTCTTTAATTCTCTACCGCCCATTTATGAAATACTGATATCTGAACAAAGCAAGAATAAAAGATCTTTGCCCTAACACCCAAGATAGAACAGATGCATAACAATGAAAACTCATCCTTTTCCTACACAATCTCTCTTTTTTTTCTGTTATGACCAGTCTAATTTCGATTTCAGTAATGGCTGTTTTCTTTCCATGAGATTTGTAGATGGCAGGTTATGAACTGCATGAGACTGCAATAACTGTATAAGAAAATAGAATAAATTTCTTTGATGGGAATAGCAATATTCAATTTTCAGAAGTGTTTAGTCCCTATTAATTGTTTATTTATTATTTAAGCAATAATGAGCTTATTTAGAGTAGATTAGAGAATTTGTATAGCAGTGCTCTGCTTAAAATCCATATTTAATACAGATTGGGACTGAGAAAAAATGTGGATTTTGTCATTGCTGAATCAGATAGAAAAGTCAAAAATCTATTTGCTTTTTAGTGCTCGCTTTGTAAGAAAATAATAAGCTTAAGTAATATGCGGAAACAGACATATTAGTCATACCAGATGTGCATTACTGTGTGCTAATTTAAAAAATCAGTTGATATAGACTTTGAATTTTAAAAAATGCAAGAGAAAGACGATATACCAAGTTGAAAAGCATCATATTTTATCTCCAAAAATAAATGAATTTTGAACTTTTTAGTTCAAGAACAATAAATTGTAACTGAACTTTTATGGACAATAAAACTTGTTGCATTATATTGACCTTGGATGCATTCATTGATGGAAATATATTCACATATATTTGTGAAGGATGCTATGAAAAATATATGAACATATGTCCCAAAATGTTATTGTTTTAAAAACTGTTTCTTGTTTAAATTCATGCTTATTGAAAAAACTTGCTTTTTCTTCTGTTTAAAGGGAGTTTTGTTATTCCATTGTAGCTAATATGAGTGCTGTTTGCTCATTTCTTCTTATATTGTATGTAGAAGAAAAATCAGAGATTTTTTTTTTCCGTATTTGAGTAGCAACACTGCTTATAACCCATTTGAAATTGTAATTTCTCATTTTTATGGTAATAGATTTTTTTTTCATATCTGCAATCGCAAATGCTATGTTGTTGTTGTCCTGGAATATTCCCTGGTATTAACTTATTATCTATTTTTTAAGATGCCAAAGAATGACATTAAAATCAATTACACTTTTTAGGTATGTGTTATAGTTCACCAATCTCCAAGTCTAAAAAATCTTTCAGAAATTAGCAATTTTGATATTTGCTAGTAAAAATTTTATTAATTTTGTTCAATTTTCTGATGTCTAATTTCTTAAACTTTTTGTTTGTAATATAATGTAATTAATTTACATAATAATTCAAACACATTCATTAAACATCTGAAATGTGAAATTTCAACTAGCTACTTTTTTATGAAAGGAAATTGAAGATTTAAAAAAAAAAACATTACAAAAGCATTAAACATTCATATTTGTTTAGAATTTCATATTTAAAATTTGTCCCATTCTTGAATTGCTTTATGCATTGCTAGTTAATTTCTCTTATTTTTTTTTTAAAGATAAGTTGGTTATGCATTTTTTCTAATGTTTAAACATCTCTCTGGTTATAAAACTGGTTAACATAATGATGACTATTTTAATATATAAGCTGAAAGAATTATGGTTTCAAAAACTGTGTATTATATTTATACTGATAATTTTTATGCTTATATGAGACATAATTTCATATTTTTTAAGTTTCTTTCATTAATTATACTTGACATCAATCCAAATTTTTTTATTAATTTGCTTTTTACAAATTGTGTATTGATAGTCTGAAAAGTTTTAGGTTTTGTACAAGAAATTTCATTCATATTCATTGAATTAAATGCTTTTTCACTGATATATTCTTCCTCCCATGAAAGTTTTTTAAAGAGAATTATAATATATGAAGGAAGTTTCATAAATCAGTTCATTTTCATCTATTGTTTCATAAATCTTTTGGGCAAATATTGCAGTGAGCTGTTTCATTTATATATATTTTATTTGTGCTCTGTATGTTGCTAGTTCATTTACATTTTATTTCATGACACACTGATTAAAATATAAAAAATGTGGATTTTTTTGTCTCTTTAAAATGATGAATAATTTTTATTATGTTCCAAATTTCTTTTTCTTATTTTAAAAATTTTTAAGGCCTTTACAAATTTAGACAAATTGATTTAGTTTGTTTTCTTTCTTTTGCTTCCTTTAATATCTATGTTTGATTTATTAATTTCTCAGTACTATTATAAAAAAGACTGTTTCTTAAAGTAATACTTTTCATTTTGTCTGTTGTTTGGTTTCATTTTACAAATAAGTATTCTTATCAGTACTTAGAACCATTTTTGCTTACATGGCATCAATAGTTAAAAAATAAATAAATAAAATATTTTAGGAAATTTTAGTGTAATTTATTTCTCAACAACATGCCATATGGTGTTAGCTAAAGTTGCTGTTTTGATTTTTTACCTCTTTGCATTTAAATGATAAATAGTAATAAAACTTCACAAACTTTTTCAATTTCTACTAATAGTTCACAGTCCCCTTATATATATATATATATATATATATATATATATATATATATATATATATATATATATATATATATATATAACAAAAAAATCAACGCACCAAGAAGCAATCATCCTATTGCTTTGAAATTTCGTATGCACGAGTGTTTTGATCAGATATGTAAATGATTAAATTTTGGTGTCCAATGAATAAATAGTTTGATCTCCAGCGCATCGGAACTGCGCATCCAGCAGATGTATATAAGGAGCAGTTCTTCAACAGTTGTTAAAACCTATTAACTTATGCATGCCCAGTTTGGGATCATGCCGCCAAATATAATTTAAATCTCATCCAGCAACAATATAACCAAGTAATTAGACGAATCTGAAATGCTAAACGATCCATGAGAACAACGGATATTTGTAAGGCAATATAATATAGCACCTTTAAAGATCACATTAAAAAACTCCATAAACTTTTATAATAATATGGATAATCATGAAAATGGAGCAATAGCCCAAATTAATAAATACACCCCCTACATTAAAATTAAAAGACCCTGTAATGTATCAATAATGGACTAAATCCTCCTGCTACCCTGAGTTCTCATGTCTCGCCCACCCGCGAACCAATAGATGTTCTCTGATCCGCTCCCAGAAAACAATAGTAAAACGCAAAAATCTGTAAACAAGCTGCTCTCTCTAGGATTTTGCACAACTCCTTGCAGTCATCACCCCTGACTCCTCCCCTGATCGAAGAATGGACCGCTATTTGGAAGACGCCTTCTGCTCCCTCACCCCCACCCAGGACGATGGACTTAGAAGCAAGACAACAGCTCATTTCACCTCAGCTCTCCACACAGTCAAGGGCATTACCACCGCCATAGACTTCAAACACCAGGATAATGGGCATAGCCTTGTTTCGCGAGGCGGGTGCCCCAGTCAAACTTTCCCACTAGTCGACGGTTATTAAAACTTTCTGTTTGATTGCGATTCTGATTACCTTTCAACAACTTAAAAAATGCCTCGCCGCAGAGTTTTCGTGGTCATTACGAGCAACTGGCAGAGTTTCACAGAGGTCGTATCATTGGATTGAAAGAGGCCGGCTGGACAAATCGGAGAATCGCTTGTCGTTTGAGTCGAAGCGATGCGGCGATTCGAAGGTCCTGGCAAGGATGGGTGGAAAAAGGCAGTGTTCAACTTCAGAATGGTAGCGGTCGACCTAGGGCCACAACAGATCGTGAGGACAAAATGATTGTAAGATCAAATGTCACAGCGCCTTCTTCATCTCCATCAACCATCAGAGGTTCAACCCCAAACACCACTGTCCACCATGACCATTCACAGACTGTTGAGACAGCGAAATCTACGCTCGCGCCGACCGTTACGCCACCTACCACTCACACCTGCACACTGCCGAGCCGAGATCAGGTTGCAATAATGCCGACTGGGGACGTATAGTCCTTAGCGCTGAATCCCACTTCCAACTGTGTCCTGACGTTCAGCGAAAACGTGGAGACACCCAGAGCAGAGGGGGGGGGATAGTGCTTTCACTATTGTACGCCACACCGACCCTCAACAAGGCAATATGGTCTGGGGTGCCATTTCCTTTAATGACCAGACCCCTTTGGTCGTCATCAGAGATACGATTACTGCACAGCGGTGCGTCGACGACATCCGAAAACTTGTTTTGCTACCGTTCCTTTTGCAGTAACCTCGGCTGTTTTTTTAGCATTACAATGCCACACCACATACGGCACGTGTTGCTATGAACTGTCTGCAAGCTTCTCAAACAATTCCTCAGCCTGCCAGATCTCTCGAGCATATGTGGGATATAATGGGGATGTGATTGCATCTGCCACGGAATGTTGACCTTCTTCGACAATTGGAGCGAATTTGGAGGGAAATTCCGCAAGAGACCATCCGGAAACTTAAACGGTCTATGTCACGCCGTGTGGCAGCTTGTATTCAGGCTAGAGGCGTATTCAGGTTCAACACCTTATTGAACTTGTCACTGTAACTCTGAAATAAATTATTTAATTGCTCTGAGATTTTAATCATTTACTATTCTGTTCATTGTCTTCCTATCCACTAATTTTCGGCTCAATCGGACAACTCTTTCTTGGTGCGTCGATTTTTTGTTATTGAGTGTATATATCTTGTACAAATTTTCAGTTGTTAATTAAATACTTTTTATTTATCCACTCAAGTTCAAATACATTTTTTAAAACTTGTAGTGTATGATATTTGATATTAATACAGTTTCTTCAAATATTAATTCATTAATTTGGTTAATTTTTTTATTAATTAAAAACTAAACTCGCCATAAATCTTTATTTCCTTCCAAATAAGTAAGACTTCAGTTTGATTTTTTCCCTTGCTAATAAGGTTAGGCTTTGCATGTTTACAACTGATTATTTCTAACTATTTTGTTTATTTTCTTAGTGTTTGATGCATTAAAAAAAAAAACCAAATGAAGGAAATTAAAAATTTCTAATCTGTATCATGTTACCGCAACTAGCGATATTTCACGCATTTACTTTGACTGCAACATAGTTTAAATGAATATAATTTTGATTTTGCATCAGAAATCAGTGTTGCTGGTTACTTTTTTTAATTCCTACTTATAGTTCACACTCTCCCCATTTATATATATATATATATATATATATATATATATATATATATATATATATACAGTTTACATTTTCAACTGTTAATAAGATATTTTTTATTCATCCACTCAAGTTCAAATACATTTTTTAAACCTTGTACCGGATGACAACACCCTACAGTCGTAGTTACATTAGTTTTTTCAAATATTAATGAATGAATTAATTTTTAATGTTTTAAATAAAGTCATGTGTTTGTAATGAAAATTGAAATCAACAGGTAGTAGCTCAATCAGTAAAATTTAAGGATTTCAGTATTTTTCACATGAAAGTGAAGAATGCGAGTTTAGTTCTTGCAAAAATCAATAATTTTTTTGATAAATTATTTATATTAATTGTAATTATTTAATAAAAATTAACTAAAATAAAAAAATTCTTTGTTGGTCTAAGTAGGAATTGACTTATATATATATATATATATATATATATATATATATATATATAAACAATCTGTTAGTTAAATTCTTACATACTTATTTCTTACATATATGAAACTGAATATTTAAAAACAATTTTTATAAGAATTTATTTTATTTAAATAAGTTATTTTAGAATTATTGTTATTTAAATTTTGTAACAAATGATGTATAGTGCTTGTAAATCATTTTGAAGTTAATATATTTCAAGCGTGAATACAAAGCATTGAAGTGCAATGTAATTTTTAATATGATTTCTTAATTTTGATTCAACATATTTCTTGCAAATTGTTGCATAATGTTTTTTGAGCATTTCAGTGTTCTCAAACATTGTGAATTGTCTTAGGTGCTTTACAAATATTAAGGAATCAGGAATCAGTTGATGCAGACATGGCTGAAGCTGGAGAAGAGGAATCAAATGTTGCTGGCCCTAGTGGTAGATCTATTTTACCTGAGGACCGTAAGCTTCTTCTTTCATTAATAAGTTTCATTCCTTCTGTTTAATGTATTTGCTTCATGATTCCTCATTTTCTGTTGCTTTGTTTTATTTAGTTTTACTGTTTGGTATGTTATATATTTATGCAGTTTTTCTGGCACTAAATACCACAATTTATTTAAAATGGAATTCTTAAAAAGTTAACATTTTATAAGATATCATAAGTGTACCATAGGCATCATAATATTAAGCAAAATAAATATTTGTATTCAAAGAAAAAATATATAATTATTATTATTAATTTTTCATATAAAATTTTTACCTTTCACCGCAGAATAGTAACTCCAGAGAAATATTATTATTTTTCAAGTTCGATTCTTATGATTTTTAATGAATGTAAATGTGTTTTGGGGATCAAATAGAATTATCATAGTTTTATTTCATGTAAATTTTTTACAGGATTCAAATTTGTGAAAGCGATTAGTTGAAAAGATTTCCTTTAAATGAATTTTTCTGCATAAAGAAAGACTACATTTTTTTGGTGTGGAATCGAAATAGCTTAAATTTAAATTATTCAATCTTCTGTTATGTAAAATTAACTTGATTTAATGATTTTTTTTTAGAAATATTAAATATGTTTCAAAATTCAATGTCCAGCATTTGAAACACGGTGGCCGGGAATCGTTGGGGAATTCCATGACGTCGGGGAAGATTGAGGAAATTTATTATAAACTGGTAATTGAAGGCTGGCAATACAGTGCATTTGAAAATTCACATATAACTGTTTCTTTATACGGAAAACAAAATTTCAAAGATACAAAATGTTTATGCAAATGAATGGATACTCCAAGACATAAAAATGATTGTTATAAAGAACCAAGAATGGACTGCAGATATGATGGCATGTCAATTTTTGCTGGCCTCTTTTTAGAGCTTGTTCTATTTTTCAATATGGTTTCTTTTATCAGAAAAAAAATCAATGATTCAGGCCAGCTAATGTTGGCATGAAAAAACAATTTTATGCTGGAAGAATAATTATACACTCTGCAGAATTCATATCTCTATAAATAATTTCAACTGCTTACTGTACCATTCTTATTTGTTCTTTTTGAGGATCAGTACTTTTTTTGTACCATGCTTTGGTTAAAACATTATAACTTGTATTTCAAGAGCAAAGAAGGTCTTTCACTTTCTTAGCATTCACAAGCCAGTTTCTCAACAAGCTTATTCTTGATAGTTTTTTTTTAATCAGGCATTTAGTCTATGCCATTTTGCAGTTTAAAAAGAATAAGGAATTTATCTTAATTTTCGATGTAAGAAGAAACCTTTCCCAATGCCTGAATTATTTATTTGTCAGAAAGATTTACTCTACTTTGTTCTCTGATAATTTTGCAGAAAATTTGACAAGACATGCATCATTAAACTTGCTATAAACTACATTCAAATCGATTGCCTCAGTGATGAGCAGCTTTTATCTACTCATTTTTTTATCATCTTCATCACAGTATCTTTGAACTCGATTATAAAAACATTTTCAAAGAGTTTTCAGAATCCTCTCTCCTATTTCTGCTTCCCCCCTCTTCTCTTCTACATCTTCATCTCCTCACTTACTCATTAGCTCACTTTCTTTCTCTCTTTTTTTTTTTTTCAGCTAACCCTGTATAAACCTATCTTGACATTTTTTTCTAGAAAAAAAAATATCAAGGTGAGGTATTCCACCTAACTCACTTTTTCTTTTTCTACTTTTACAGAATTCTTAAATGTATTATGGTGACAATGTTTCATTTTTGTGTCATGTTTCAATGTTTCATCATTGTGTTTGAGAGAGAGAGTGAGTCATTCTTGTGTACATCCACAACTGACTCAATTCCCTGATCAACCCTCATGCTTCTATTTCCTCATATGAAACATCTATATTTGGAATCTCAAATTCTGAAAAAGTACAGCAACAAATGCCTAGAAGTTGTATAAAAGGAGTCTGCAATCCTTGTTTACCTTTTGATATGAATGGTTATGAAATTGAATAGTTGCATTGAAAAAAGCTCAGAGGGAAAGCAAAATATTCAGATTCTATTCATATTCATTCATCATAATGGAAATACATTTTATAAGTTTTTGAGAGTAATATTAAATGATGACTAATACTTGTAAGCATGTTTTTTCCCCCATTGACTGAAACTTGACCCTAGAATCCATTGTAAATATTGTCTTAATCGTAAATATTGTCTTATTTTGTTGAAACAGTTTACAAATTCCTGGTATTTCTCACCCTAGAACATAAGCTGCTTTGATTTTTATAAAAATAATGAAAAATTTCTAAGATTTATATTCACTTCCAAAGATGTAGTTTCTAATTACAATAACTCAAAAAGGCATTAGTGCAAGAATTTATTTCTATAAATCTTTTGATTTGAATGTAATAAGCATTTTTAAGCTATTAAAAAAATCTGTGTAAGGTTTCTTCTTTTTAATTTGAACTAAAAATAGAAGAAACTCCATTTTACCTAAATTTCATGTAGTTTCTATTGGTAATGTGCAGCCTGCAAGATATGTATCTAAAGACATTTAGAAATTTTCGTCCTTGTGTAATTATGGAACATACCATCTTCTTTTAATTTTGAATAGCATCAATGAAATCTAAATGAGTGTTTAAACATTTTTTTTTCTTTTTATGAATTAGAGAAATTTCTCTACGCTTGTTTTGTCATTCAATGTTCATTATTTTTTTTAAAAACTTTTTTGTTCAATTATGAGCCAATTGGAATTTTCCTTAAACTTCTTTTTGTCATTGTAAAGGATTTACTCTTCCTTCAGGTTTCTTTTTGATAATTTGGTGGGTGAAATGAATTTTCCTTTAGTGACAGATGACGACTTTTATTAACACAAAGGCAACAAATATACAATCGAGACGAACACAGGAAGCACACAGCAGCACACAATAACAAACTGATATCCACTAATCGTAATCGGTAGCAATAGCAACGAAAGTAGATAAAGCAACCAAACAGATTTCAACAGAAGGAAGAAATTCACGTAACTTCACTCCGCGGCCTCTCCAAACGACTAAAAATCTCTACTATCTTCTTGCTTTAGCTGTATCCAGCTGCAGATTCACTACTGCTCGACACTGGCTACTTCACACACGACACTATGCTGCTTCTACAATAAACAACAGGACACGGTACACAGCTCAATTTGGCATTCGCTTCAGCTCTTCGTTGGACTGATCCTGCTAATCGCTGTAGACTTTTTACACAATTCAATTCTGGTCTCCGACTTCTTTCACAATTTATTTCGGCTTGAGACGGCCGGCTTTTTATAGTTCCAGGGATGCGGACCGAGAAGGCTTTAGACCAGTCAGACGAATCTCAGTTCATATTGGGTGGATTGCTAAAATCCTGGAAGTTTCCTATAATATCTATTTTGTTGCCTTCTAAGATAACTGACGCCGCACCCGATCAGCGCCCAATAAAGCTGGTCGTTAAACGTTCTTTCCAGTAATTGAATTATTCGTGCTGGGAAGCATCACTGCAGGTTTGTATCAATATCGTCATGACATTATTGGCCTAAAAAATGGCTGCTAAAGAGGGTGATTTGATAAGAAGTTAATTATTTGTTTCATCCATTATAAATACTATCTGAAATTATGAGGATTGAAATGTGAATTACAATATCATTCTGTATTACAAATGGTCATTAAATGGCAATGCTTAGGAATGTATAGAATGGCATAAGTAGTATCAATTTTCTTTAATAAGTCTGACATTTGCTTTTGCATTTCAAGAATAGTTTTAAATAATTTGCATCATATAAAGAATTAAATAGAAGCGGAATCTGCTGACGGGGAGGCAAGATAAATCCGACAGGGGTGCAAGCACAATATCTCTCATTTGGCTTCAAAATTACTCAAAATAGTTAATTTTACATTTAATTAAAGAATATGATGTATTATTTAGATTTTTTTTATTCAGTTACTGGCCCTTTCTTTCATTGTTAAACAATTGCAAAGACATTTGTTTAAAAAAATGTTATTTGCTTTTTTTGCTGACTGTCAAAAGGTCGCTAATATTTCAGTATATTTTTTAATAAAACTCCTGAGATTTAATTCTGCTTAGATCTAATTTTAGAAAAAATAGGGCTTTATTTTTCTAGGTTTTACTATATTGATAGGAATGAAGAAATTAAATCTCTTATCGTGGAAGCAATGTTAAATGAATGTTGAAAGAAAAAGTTTTATAAAACAAATTTAGAAATCTAAAATAATAAAAAATATTTCATGTTTTCACCAAAAAACGATTTTTCATTAGTTCTTTCATTAGTTAGTTCTCTACATATAATATTTGTTAAATCAGGATTGCGTCAACGGGTAGGAATTTATGTGTTTCAATCAGAGGAAAATAAGACAAAAAAAAAAGAATGCACAATACAACAAAAAATTTACGATAGTTCTGACAAAATAAACATAGAATGCAGAAAAGATACAATATTGTTGTTTCTTAAGAAGGCTAGAGTAAATATTTTGTAAGTATATATACAAATTCACTATTTTATGCACTATATGAAAGAAGGACTGCTTAAATATTAGATCATAAATGTATTTATTATCACTATATATTTAGGCTTTAAAAACCAGTGCATTTTATTAAGAAATAATTAAAGCTTAAATATGGATTCTCCATCTTCATTTTTAGGCATGCACTCTTATGTTAAGTCCTTTTTTTTATTCGAAGTCATTGCGAGCTAATATTCCTCCAAAAAAAAGTGAGTTTTATCCCTTCAGTTGCAGGCATGTGTTTTTCTTACCTCCTTCGTATACAATGAAGAACCTGATTCACGATAGAATTAATACATTTTTAACTTTAAATCTACAATTAAGGGAAAATATAAAATAATTTAAAATGTAAAAATCACTTGAAAATACATTATTACCTCAAATGCCCTAAGACGACATTCTAGAGATTGAAATAATAGTAATTATCCCAAATAAGATCTTTCATCCAATTAGGAAATTAAATATATTCGTATGTCAAGGGATTAATGTGTTATATATGATTATTAAGAATAACTATTTTAATCATCTTTTATCAAGACATTTTTATACAAAGTCTATTAAAAATTTAGAAGCATCTGAAAATATGTAGTTTTTGCCTTGAATAGTAATTGAAAGAAGAAAAAAAGATACGTTCCCCGATTACATGGGCATAATATTGAATGCAGAGTTTGAATAATTTAGGTAGTAATTTCTTTGGCAAATTTTGTGCATATTTGGTTAAACTCTTTTACTATAGCTAAAAACTACCATACTACAAATATTTATTTATTTGTTTTCAATTGTAGTCAGTAATAATTCTTTGGTGTAATAATTATAGACTGATAAATTAGATTACAAAAGAAAACAGATATTTTACTGTTAAATAAACTATTTACAATCATGCAGCTTAATTATTCCAGCGATTTATAATTAAGTGACATGGTTTCACATCTTCTTAGAATACATTATATCATAAAAAGAAAGTGCTTTATTAAATTTAGTTTAGCCATTTACTAGATTTTAGTCAGACGATTAAAATAAATTCACCAGTTCGTTACCGAGGAAGTAACAATAAAATGAATTAAGTGACGATTGATTTTAGAACTTAGGAAACGCATCTTATAAAAACCACATAGCTTATAAAAACATCGGTTTCGTCCTATTCATGAATAATATAAAAGCTTCCAATTCAATAATTCCACTAGTAATCGAAGTGCTCGATGAAAATAATATTTTCCCACAATCTATGATAAAAATCGTCGTCGGGAGGACAAAGATTAGTCCTGAAAAATGTAACTGCTAAACATTCTGCTAAATATAATATAAATCATATGCTAAATGAATTTTATAACATTAATCAGATGACTGAAAATTTGGATTTAAATTCGTTGACATCCATCATAATGGATTCTTAGACAACCAATGTTTTTTTTTTTTTTTTTTTTTTTTTTTTTTTGCCAAAATGCGACATGTCATATGTCTAATTCACATGTCGCCTTGTTGGTTATATTGCCAAAAGTATGAAAATTAAAAACTTGATGAGTGAAATTTCTTCAAGCTTGAATTGAATAAAATTTAAATCAAACGTCTGAAAATCTGTGGATGTGATTTTCGACATTCATTTTATTCAGTTCATAGTCGGAAGCCTAAAAATTGTCGTCAGAATGCGTATCTCATTCACTTGTCAGATATATTGCCAAAATAAGTGCAAATTATAAGTTAAATGAACGACTATTTAATCAAAAGTCGAAAATCTGCAAACTTCTTCGACAGTCGTCGTATTGAGTTTATAGTGGACCGATCAAAAATTGTCAGCAAAATTAGCTTGTCTCTTTTGTCTGTAATATTGTCAAAAGTAGTAATGTAGTAGCTGAATGAACGACATTGGAATCTGATGTCTGAAAATTTGCTTAACATATGTCTTTGACATCCATTATTTTCAGTGTTTAGTTGGTCTATCGAAAATTGTCTATGAAAATACAGCATATAATTGATCTACCACCCTATCGAATATTTTGCGAATATAGTCTAAACAATTTAATCATTACTTGGATATTTTGATTGTTTACAATTTATTAATTTCAAGGAGGTTTTTAAATAATCATATTCGAAAATGTGCAGCTCTCTATAACCATCCTGAAATGGTGAACATTTTTGCCCAATAAACTCTAAACATCTCACCAACTGGGGGGGAGAGACTACCGACAGGGGATGATTGCCCCCCTGCTATAACCGCCTCTGGAATTAAATGCCCTTAACAGCTTTCTGAATGGTCAGCTTTGTTTTCATGCTTTTCTTCTACAGGAAATACAAGTTAATAATATCTGTTTTCTTTTCTTTATAAAACTTGGTTGTTATTTTTTTTTTTTGAATTGCTTGTTATAAATTTATACATTATTTATATTTGTGCTGTATAGATAGATGCATGGAAATTCCTGTTAGCTCTGAAATATTTGAATATTTTATAAATTTTTAGTGTATAATGCTAGAAGTTCGGGTGGAGCAGTCAATCAAGTTGTTTTTCAAGGTATTGACATGACCGGCCAGGAAAATGAAAACCCTCAGCAAGGTAAAAGAAAATAATATTTAATACTATCTTAATGTGTTTTAAATTACATATTTATTTAAATAACTATGCATAATTATTTTGAATTGTGCAATTATATCAGCCGATGAGAAATACTTTCAAATAAAAATAATCGAAAAATATAATAATTTTAAAAACTTGCATGTTATTAATTTAAATAAGGAGCAAAATTATGAGTCTTGATTTATTTTAATAAGAATATATATTATAATTGTTTTCCCCTAAATAGTTATCTGGGAATAATTATTTTTATATTTTTAGTGATGATTATTTATTTTTCTGTGTGATATGTAGCTTATATCGTCCTTACTTTGGAAAATTGTAGCGATTCTGTTTTAGAATGTTCTGTATAACAAGCATTAGTAGTATACAAATGTATTTAAAATTATAGTATTTATAACTTTTAATATTATATATACAACATACTTTTTATTATTATGTGTGTCTAAGTATTGGTGTCATGGCTCAAATAAAGCACTAATAACTCTATAATTACTCATGCTAATTCTTGGGTTTCATTACTCTCAGATATCTATTCCTGAATATTTTGATATAAATCAAGCTATTATGTGTAAAATACTTTTTTAAAATGTTATTATTATTAGAACAAATAATTTTTAGAATCGATTGAAAATATTCTGAGAGTGAATTTTACAAGAAAAGAATTATAAGTTTGTTTTAAAAGACAAATAATTTGCAAATGCAAAAGTTACCAAAAATGAAAATTCATTTAATTTTTAGAAATAAATATTCAAAATTTTGTCATTTTTGTCCTAAAATTATATACTGTAGCCAAATATCACAAATATGAATGAGCACACGATTCCTCTTGCTGTCATAACAACATCTCTAGGGTTGCCATGCCATTGATATCAATATGTCATATGATTTTCTACTATCAGATTCATTGGAGGTAGAATAAGGTACCTCCTTCCTCTTTTTAGAGAATTGTTTTCATTTAATCCTTTCTAAAATGTGATTTTTCTTCTTCTGTTAAAATAAATTTCATATAGTTATTTGATATTCCATTGTTTGTTATAATGTAAATCACTTCTATTGTGGCTCTTTTCCCGACTAATTTTATATTTAGCAACTTCAAAATATAGGTTTTATTTACGAAAACAATACCTTGAAGTATACTGAATGCTGTAACAACAGTTGCTGGATCAAATACTCTTTTTGATCAACATTTATTGCAATAACTTTTACCTTTATCATCATTTGCCATAGGGATCCTGCTCAGAGTAGATTAGTTTTATCAGCAATACCCATATCAGATGACTAATTTATCTGTATTTTATTTTAAAAATTGAGCTTATTCAAATTGGGCTTAAATATTTCCCTCTTCACAATGTAATGAGTTAGTATTATTAATCTAATTTTTTTATGTTCCTTTATTTTGTGTTTAAAGTGCCAGCATTTCTTAACCATGTTTCCTTTAAAGATAGATAATTTTTTTTCTAAATTATGTGAATCTCATTTTGTTTCTCGCACATAAAGTAAATTTAAATTGGATCTTTTATAAGCACAATATATAGCCATTACATATTTATAGGGAAAAACATATTATATATATATATATATATATATATATATATATATATATATTGAATTTTAAACTCATTAATGATTTTTTGAAGAAGTCTGGTTTATTCTTGTCTCACTTATAAGATTATAATGTGTTATAGAAAGTATTGAGTCATATAAAAGGAAACTGTAAACTGAACCGGCACCTCTGAAAAATAGTTTGAATGAAGAAAAAAAATGTAGGAGTCAAAATATTTTTTTCAAAGGCAAAAAGTTAAAAGAATTCAATAAATTTTAAACATTTAAAAAAAATTATTTTACTGTTTCTTCTTGAGTGGCATAACTAGGGCAAGTAACTTTATGAGTTACTAGTGACACATTGTTATTATAAGAAAAATTACCATTTATTGAGTTTTGATGTAATTATTTTTGTTTAGTTTATTTTTCTATTAGTAGTTTAATTGTAACTAATATGGGCATATAAGTTTCCTTTCCATCCATCGATCTCTGTTGGCGTGATAATAAATTTTCCTTTATAATACTCAATGGAAGTTTGCAGATTACATCAGCAGTAATTTGAATAGAGGATGAAAAGTAAATGGAAAAATTTTCATTTGTTGTTTTCTTTTAGCTTCATATAACTTTATTTTTAGTCCTTAATTAGCAACAATTTAAATTCTTTTTTTCTGTGTTTAAACTAATATAGTCCAGTATATAGTGTATGAACATTTGTACTTTTTGGATTTTAATGATTAATTTATTCATTGCATTGATTGTATTTAAGTGACCTGTATTCTCTTTCTTGACTATGCCAAGACACATTCCCATTTCCTTCTATCATGCTGGGACACTCTTGATTACATAAACTATACATTAAAAAAATCTGTAGAGATGAAATTTTTTTACAAAGTTGGCTGTTTATGGTGAAACATAGCCAATATGGAGGTTAATTGGCTGAGCAAATTTTTCTTCTCCATACATAAGGTTTGGAGATAGATATATTGTTTCATTGTCTGTGGTTTTTAATGCTATTTATTTCTTAGATGTTTTCAAATCATAGAATTAAAAAAAAAAAAAAAAACATATATTTTTCAGATCCTGAAGAAATGCAAGTTGAAAGGCCTTTACACTATTTGTTATCTGATGTAAGTTTCATTTTTTAAGAATTTGTACTTTTGAATATATCTGAAGTAGGAATAAAATGAAAATTTATTATTTAGCTCCTTTTGCTGAGTATTTGGTCTGGTTGTATAAAAGCTGAATATTAATTTCTTTTAATGTTATTTAATTGAAAATTTTATATTAATTCCATTTCGGTACATTAATTACCAAGAAAGTCTTCTAACATATACCCATTTTTAAATTTTAAAATACAAATATAAATATTATTGCATGTCATTTATCATTGTGAAACTTGGAATTATTATACAGGAATAATAGTTTTTGCCAGAAGAAATCTATAAAAAATAAACTATTGGTATATATTGTACTTTTAAAGAGCTCAAAAATATTTTGATACTTGTTTTCAAGTGTTGGAAATTTGTCTATATTTTTTTAACCTCCAGCGATTTTGATTTTTCACTCTATATTATATGAGCTAATTGGTGCTCTATATCGCAATAAGGACTTATTTACTTGTGGTTTTATTTTATTCACAAAATTTTAATGATTTTTACTGAGATTTAAAAATAAATTTATATCCGAAGCTGTTTGTTAACTGCAGAATTGATACTCATAGCTTCTATAAATGAAACGATCTATCTTTTAATGCTTGTCTCCTCAACATTCTATTTAAATGCTGTTTTTAAACTAATTTGAATCATGGATCAAAGACTGTTGTAATTTCATTATTCTCTTGATTTTTAAAGTGATATAAATCTTTTGTCTAAATTTTTATAAGAGCTTTTTTTTTAATTGTTACAGCTTCCAAAGAAGTTATTTCTTTACTGTAGAGGTATAAGTTTTATTCATCATTCTAACCAGAGGAATTGAACATTTGGTGGAGCTAACTTTATTATTTCTTTGGACGCTTTAAAAAATATAAAAGCATTTCTATGAGCGTCCATTTATTTTTGTTAAATTATTTACATTCCCATATTCGGCATGCATAAGGAAACTTTGTTTCTCTTTGGAGGAAAAAAAAATCTTACATGCATCTTGGAACTGTTTTTTCTCTTGAATTTCAAGTTTTTAATTTGGATACCTTCAAATCTTGAACAAACTGTAGATAAATAAATTTAGTAGCCAGCAATTCTTCGAGCTATTGCGTTTGTAGTTCTTTTTGAAATATATATTCAACCATTAAATGCTGCAAAATTAGACAACACCGATCTTATTTTACCATTTCTCAGAACAAGATTATTTTATTCAAATTTCATTTAGTGCGAAATTTCTTGAGTTTATCATTAATACTTTCTCTTGTATGAGAGCTAGGTAAATATTTAGCATTAACAGCACAATATGGAATAAAGTCGGTAATTATTCATTGTATTGTTATGCTTATAAAGCTGTGATTATCCACAATACTCAAAATTCTGAAGAGAGGAAAATCAACTGTGATATTGCTAATAAACATAAAATTGCCTTGCGGTTTTCGTACATTATTGACAACAAAGTACCTTGCAGATAACATTTGCATGGAATTTTGTATCCTAATTCCTTTTCAATCTTTATTGTAATAAAGCCTATTTCTTCTACAAAAAAGAAAATCATTAGTAATCACCTCTTGTAATTTTATGCCGCCTTATTGTGCTGTAAGCATTATACCTCAAAGTTTGTTTTATCCTCATTCCCCGAATTCTTTTTTAAAATTTCCTTCCTCTGCCCTTCCTAAAAGCTGTAAGTCGTTGTTCATAGCTTTTCCTCAATGAAGCTTTCTTAGTATTCTTAGTATCTAAGAATTTTCTTCATTTATTTAGTAATAATACTCTTTATATATATATATATATATATATATATATATATATATA